>LLKJ01003451.1:0-35385 GCA_002242865.1 Clarireedia sp. CPB17
GGGTAGGGTGGTGGGGGCATGGGGTTAGTCTGCCGTCATGATTGATATTGCTTTTAGCATATCTTGGAATATAGTTAGTAATACGGGGTATGAACTTGGAGGTATCACAGGTATTAAAGTAGAGCGGGCTACGGGTAAAAGTACTCCATTGATATCCTAAGTTGCCCTCGTTCCATCATTCTCATTCTATCACCTTTTGACAAATGCGCTTTTATTGACCTGCGATGGCAGGCACTGTCTGCAGGTACTCCTTGCGGTATGGGTTGACATCCACCTCCGGGCCACGGTTCAATGGCGTCCATTTCGGTTCCTCCTTGAAGAGTCTCATTGCTTGGATATACTATTACTGCGTTAGCTGCTGATAGAAATTCTCATATTAGTGATGGTGAATACATGCATTCTTGCTGTCCGTAGTGAACCGATGGTAGATACCAGCAGGAAGAATCTATAATAGAAGTTAGCCAAAGCCAAGATGCTTCACATATATATGCAGTCAAAACTCACAATCAAATCGTCCTTCTCCAACCTGATGCGAACCCATTCATCACCCTCACTCCGCACATCGAAGAACCCAGCCCCATCTCTAATATATCTGATCTCTTCATCCTCGTGCAAATGCTCATTGAAGAACATCTTTACCTTCTCCTCGTAAACATCGCCCATTTTCTCAGGCGAGACCGTGATTACATCGCGATTCTTGTAGCTTCTGTCCGCAGCAAGCTTGTCGACATCTTTTTCATCTGCGAACTTGTAGTAGAGAACTCCAAGTTTCTCTAGGTAGTCTGGGGAAACATCGCGACCAGAATCGTGGAGATCGCGTTGATCACCCTGCGGTAGAAAAAGCTGTCAGCGCAAAGTCGCAAAGAGCTAGGGATGAGGCAGGAATGCTTACCTCCTTGTTGTCGTACCAGTAGGCTCTCATTTTGAATACTTAGTAGGTGTGTAGACGGGGGCTTGATGAATCGATGAAGCGTATATCTCTTGGATATGAGAGAATGGTAAAATGAAACGTAAGAAGTTATTTTGAAATGTTGGAGGTAAGGCCGAGTGGTTCGGTCTTAACGGACACAAGAAAAATTGTTCATCGGCCTCCAGCATAACCGTCACATCACATTGCGCAATACTGTAACTCTCCCATAATTCGACACAACTTTTTCACAACTCATACACACCAATTGAACATCAATCGGCAACGTCTTCGCTATCTAATATGCGATATGTATCCTCTCTTGAATGATTGATTTCTGATCGATTTGGAGAGGCGCAGTCCCAGCATCGGTGTCTGCGTATGTACGGCTATGACTTCTTTCATTGCTATCTCGAGGGCCCAAGGAGGATCATTGGGCGATCCAGATCTTGAGAAGATATTGCTCTGTAAAGCATCGATTTGGCATCACTGTCTCTGCCCAGCAATAAAGGGTTGGCGAGTAGAAGACATTCTGTTGACGCTTAGTGAAGACCCTCGTGTCGCACGGCTTTCCAACGGAGGCCCACTACCTATGTACGTATAATCGGTGGGTAAGAGGTTATCTATAAAGCAAGTTCTCCGATTGCATTACATCTACAACAGCTCCAAGTTTCTTTGCTTTGATTTAGATGAAGTCGTCGGTCAATTTTATACCAATATCTCGCGTGTTTGATATTTCGTTTCGCAGCCAACATGGTCATGAAGGTGCCTCAAAACCTTCCCCTGGGACAAATTCTGATCCTATGTAGGTATGTTCTCTTCGTATCGCCAAGGAGTTGATATATTTGTGTGCGATTCTCTAAATGTCCTATAGCTTTCTGCCGTTTCTCATCGGCGCTAGCATTTACAGGTGCTCTGCCTTACTTTCCTATGCTCCTGACCCATATAGGAGTGCCATCTAAGACCCTGCCGTTCTGGCTTGGCTTGTCTCTATCAACAGGAAACGTCTTCCAGTTTCTTACCGCTGGGGTTTAGGGTTATATCTCTGATGTAGTTGGTCGTAAGCCAGTTATTATGGCGTGCCAAACCATGATTATGGTAGGCGCTCTGATGTTTGGCTTCTCAACGAACCTTGCGATGTTACTGGTGAGTAGAGCCATTATAGGTTTCGGCAGTGGTGATGTGAGAATATTGCGGACGAGTGCTGCGGAGAAGGTCAAAGATAAGGCACGATACTCTCCCATCTCCCTATTTCCATCCCGCCTAACTGACGACCTTTTCAAGAGTCTCCAAACGCTAGCTTTCTCTATCTTCCCAATAGGAATGAGCCTGGGTTGGGGTCTCAGGCCGCTCCTTGGTGGGTTTGCAGCAAATCCATATCATGTCGCTCCAGGGGAACACCATGGGAACAAGTTACTAGAAAGATTTCCTTATGCGCTACCTAACATGATTGCTGCTGTTTGTTTTCTAATTGGAATTTTCTTTCATCTTCTTCGGACTGAAAGAATCACTACCGAGTAAAGAAGGTAAGGTGGATTATGGAGTAACACTGAGGAAGAAACTTACAGCATAAATTCATCGCAAGTGGCGGGGTTTGAGAAGCAAACCTAGGTCGAAAGTCGAAAACGAAGACGAGACAGCCCCTCTGCTAGCAGAAGCGCCTTCTCAGGCACCTTCCCGGCTCGATGATGAGGAAGAAGCTACAGGAAAAGCTGTAATTGTAACTTCGTATCCAATTACATTGAAACAACTTTTAAATCGGCAATCAGTGTTATGCATATTGTTATAAGCGGTCCTGGCGATGCACAGCGGTGCATACGATCCGCTCGTCTCTGTTTTGATGACACGACCCCGACAAGATCCTCCTTCGACATGGCCTCGTCTCCCGTTTCGGTTTGCAAGCGGTCTCGGTTCCGGTAAGTTCTATAGCAACTTCCACCTATGATTGCATAAATTCTTAAACCAACTCCAAATTGAAATTTCATGTAGACCTGAGCTTTTGGGGTCTCTGCTACAGAAGCAGGTGTTCAAATTCTCACTGTACAAATGTTATTTAAACAACTGAATATCCTCAATCAACGAAGCCAGAACATATGCAATTTCAATTTGATATGCAGTTGTTTTAAGAATTATGGGACTGCATATGGGGTCTAACATCCTGCAACTTAATTATCATAAGAGTAACCGAGTCAAAAACAGACCTCAAGGAGACCAGTCTCATGTTCACCATCTACGGCGGAGCGTGCATGTTTTTACCACTGGTAATCATACCAATTCTTACCAACTACTTCAGCGTCAGGCAAGGTTTTAGAGCATCCTGCACCAGCCTCATACTCATCTATTTCGCTACACCCTTCACTACCCTTCTACCTCGTCCAGCGAATTTCGTTGTTCTCAGCATCATGCTCGTCCACAAAGGAATCATTGCCGACATCGCTTTCGCCACAGCCACGGTTCTTTTGCAGCGAAGTTGCAAACTAGAAATGGGTCGTGCGAGATTGAATGGCTTGCTAGTCATGGCGTCTGCGGCGGCGAGAGTTATAGGTCCAACGTGGGGTGGTAGCGCGTTTGTGTTGGGGATAGACCATGGTATGATAGGACTGGGCTTCTGGCTGGCTCCCATGGCCATAGCAATACTTGCGTTGGTGCCACTTGCGATGCTGGAAGATCAATAGGTAGACGAAGGAGTTTCGGAGGATGAGGAGAGTTAAACGGGTGACTTCTGACCACCGTTAGAAAGAGACTTCCCTGCCATTGTTGTAGTACCTGGACCTTGGCCCTGTATGCTATCCCACATGTGCTCCTCTCGCTACTAGTTTAGCACCTCATCGAACCAAGAAGAGCGACTTGGTCTCAAGATTTATGACTCTGAAGCATTCCAACTGTTTCGTCACATGTGTATCGAACGTGGCCTTGGGATGACGGGACTAATGCCGCTCCACAAAAGGGTCCAGAAGCCTGGAAACAGGTTAGTGATGGAATCGAATGCCCTTTTCAAGCAGCAACCCCTCACCATATGGTGTCTTCTGCATGTTGGCCGTGATAGCGCTAAGACATCACAAATGTCTTTGGATCAAACTGAGCACGCTCTTCAAGTAGTATACTTTTATTTTCGATTTGATTATACCCTTATCTTGCTGCGCCAAATAGGGCTATACAATCATGAGCATCTTAAATCAATCTACCCTCTCCTTCTAAGTAGCTCCCCCACCATCCGACTATGCCCTCATTTGGATATGTAGAACAGCGGTGTATTGTCAGAGCGATCTTTTGCTTCGATTTGAGCCCCATTTTCAAGTAGTATTTTTACTACTTGATCATGCCCTTGCTCCGCTGCGTAGGACAGCGGTGTATAATTGAAGCAATCTTTTGCTTCGATTTGAGCCCCTGATTGAACTAGTACTTTTACTACTCGATCATGCCCTTGTCCCGCTGCCAGCGATAGTGGCGTCTGATAATTTGGTTTGCTCGTATGCTCTATAATAGCGCCTGCATCAAGTAGGAGCTTTACGACCATATGATGTCCGTTAATTGCGGCGTGTGATAATGGCGTTTGGTTAAACATGTCTTCAGATTCTAGGGGTACACCACTTTTCAGCAGCAATTTCGCAATCTCATAATAGCCATTTTCAGCTGCTTTTAATAAAAGCGATCCACGAAGGTCTTTCCCACCCTCCGTATCAGCCCCTCTCTCGAGCAGCATTTCCACAATCTCATAATGACCATTTTCCACTGCTTTTGATAAAGGGGGTCCATGAAAGACATTCCCACCCTCCGTATCAGCCCCTTTCTCGAGCAGCAGCCTTGCTATGGTCGTATGCCCCGCTTTTGCAGCCCACCAGAGAGGCGTCCGACCAGATTCGTCCCTGGAGTTTAGCTGGCCACCGTGCTCGAGCAGTAACCTCACTATCGAATTGTGCCCCTTCTCCGCCGCCACTGATAACGCTGTCCGATCTTGCTCCTTGTCTCGATACTCGGGGTTTGCGCCCTTCTCTAACATCAACTTGGCCAGGATTAGATTCCCGCTTTGGCTAGCCCACCACAACGGCGATCCATTCTGTTGCAGCTCTGCAGCGGTTTTCTCGTGGGCTAGTAGTAGCAGGACGATTTTGTCGCTTTCTTCTGCTACCGCCCATGACAAAGGTGTCCGGCCACGATCATCGGTGACATCCAAGTCAAGAATCTTCCTCTCGAAAAGTCTCAGTAGCAGATCGTATTTTACAGGGTCGCCCCTTAATTTCCATCGTATATGTTTCAACCAATTGGACTTTGCATAGTTGTAGAAGGGAAATTGATTTGCCGACTTTGGTTGAAAATGCTTACTCGCCTCTGAAAGAATCTGGCCCAAGTCACAGTTAGGTTGTTTCCTGGACTTCAAGAGTTTCAGCGCAAGGCTTTGGATACTACTTGACGAAGCCAGAGTTGAGTAAATGATCCTTGAAGGTGCCGATGCAGCCGCTATTTGTGGAACTACCGAGCTAGACATCTGTGTGTCAAAAATGCCGTAATTGAGGTAGGTAATGATAACATCCGCCATTTCAATATGTGCGCTATCCGTTGTAAAAGGTACACCGGAAGTTTCTTCCGCGCCACCCAAAAGGAAGCTCTTAACACTGTGATGCACAAGTCGTACGGTCATCTCCTCTTCATCAACAATGACAAGGCTTCCGCAGCAAGTCAATGTCGAATACAGGTCGTTGAGCAATACTGCGGGATTCCAGTTAGTATCGCCGGCGTGCACGCTTAGGGCTTCTCTCAATTCCTCGGTCGTGAGTGGGCGTTGTGCAATTGTAACAAACTTTAATATCCGTGCCTGATACGACTCCGCTAAATGTAAAGATTTGGCAAGAATACGAGAGAATGTTGCTGACAGGCTCTTAGGGAGGTCCTCTAGAGCTTGACGAATAGCCTTATCTGTTTTTTCGGCACATAAAGATTCAATCTGAAGAGCCACCCAGAGGAACATCCCTTGGGCTCCTCTCAGAAGCGCGTCTTCGATCTCTAGTATCAGAGCGGGATCCCCGATCTCTAATTTTCGCGACATAATGCAATTCTCCAATTCTGCAGATATGAAACCCTCGATGTCGGGGTTATCGTCTGGTAGCGCAATGATGGAAGGGGTAGCGAACTGTTCGTAGCCCTTCCTGGAACCATCATCAGCTTCTATTCTGGATGAAATACAGACCAGTGCTGTAAAGCTGGTCTGGAGCCTTTGAAGCTCTTGTTCCACCATGACTCTTTCAAGACTGCTACATTCATCGAGCCCGTCAAGGACGAAGCACATATTGTAATTGGGCGGAAGAGCGCGGCGAAGCACGTTTGAGATTGCTTCAATATCCAGAGTCAGAGAAGTCCCAAGCAAGTCTCCTACCATGGAAAGATCAGGCATCGAAGACAGTAACTGTCGAGCTAGCGATCCAATGACTGTGCGGGCTTTCAAACTCTCTAGAATATCGTGGCGGCAGAAGAAATAGGCCAACACTATATTCTTGTTTTGAAAATGGAGATTTAGATCCTCTACTATGTTAGCTAATAAGACCGACTTCCCCGATCCTAGCTTGCCTCTGTAAACTAGTGTAGAAGACTCGGCTCCGTTTTTCCAGTTTTGATATTCGGTGCCGTTGTTGAATAACTTTGCATTCCCTCTCTTTCGAGTCTGTTTCCACGTCGTCTCGTAATCATATGTGGAGCAAAGATCGAGGACGCGTAGATTCACCTGCAATTTTGCGCGGTATGACGCAGTCTCAGTAAATCTGCTTGAAAGAGCTCTAAATCGCGAGTTCTCTTGGCCTTCGTCCTCAATTTTTTGACCCATGGATAAAGCCATTTCATCTTTGATCGAGTTTGCCCAGCTCTCAAGCTCTGATTGAAAGCCTTTTATATGAGCGTCGTTTAAGGATGAAACAAATTGACCTATAATCGACCTCTGTGTCAGGTTCAACATGTGGTGGCAAAGGCGAACGACCACAGTAAAATACTCAGATAGGTTGGATTGCAAGCTTTTGGATTTGGCATAAAGCAACGCCATCATCTGGTAACGTGGAGCCGAGCGGCCAACGGCCATAAAAAGAGCTGACAGCCGTTCCATATAGGAAGTAGAAGTAACGATGAACTATGGAGACGTCAGTCAAGAGCAGAATAAAAGCTCTAAGAACGAACAAGTAATGTCATCCGGACTAGGGACCAGACTCCGCAAGCAATTATGCTCTGCGAGCCCCCTATGATTATATCTCCTAGCGCTGCAAACTGCTGCACAGCGTGTAGGATATTGGTGAACCGAGGTCCAAAACACCGTCCACCGCCGACTTTTTCAGATGCGGAACGGTCAATCTCCGCTGCGAGTCGCATTACATCGCTTGGTGCTGGAGGTGATTTGTGTGTTTGCAGTTTGGAGGCCTGAAAGGCTGCTTTCTGCTCCCTCGAGAGGTCAGCCTCAAATTGCGAGATTGCTTGCGCTAGGCGAACTTCGGCCTTCAGGCGCGAGGCATTTGCCAGCACAACAGACATGGCAATGATATTATTCGAACGCGACAGCAAATCTGGCGGGATTTGCATATGCTGCTGCGAAGAAATTGGGCCTCTTAATTAAGCAGCACAGGTCTTACAGTACAGATGCGAAGGAAGGCTGAGATGGCTCCTCGGCTTGGGGAAAAAGGTCGATTTGGGGCTCTCTGGGACAGAAATAATAGGCCGACAGTACTACCCAAAAGATGTTTGGACGATGGAAACATTGTAATATCTTAGGGCTTTAGGATTTTCGTTCGACAACGCATTGTCCCAAATCGGCATGTTTTTCCCAAGCTGTTTCCAAGCTGAAGAGGATGATTAGTCCTTGTCTGCCCAAAATTATCTTGCCGCTTTTCTAGTGCCTCTAGAGGGGTCACACCATGTATTGGGCATGCTCTTGCAGAAACAAGGTGCACCAGGGCATTGCTTATTTATGCATCACCAGGCTCTCCAAAGCAGCAGTTACAATGAGGCTGTCTTCAGTTGCCTCGTTTGCCTCGTTTGTCTCGTCTGTCACGACGTTGCCCGGAGGGAGCTGTAGGGGATAGCAAAGTCTACTTAAGAGCCTTGATGCACTTCCGAATAATGGAATCTGCCTGTCATCGATTGCGGCCTCGAGAACGCCATTCTCTGCGTCTATAATTCTACTCGGTAACCGGTAACCTTGTATAGCCCCTCTAGCACAGCAGCCATGGGTTGGAAACGAGACACGTTCCCTTCGTACCGTCTATCGCAACAAACAGTGGAAGAATTCTTAACGAATCTGTTCGGCAACTGGGATTTCCAAATCAAGGTCAGCTTAAGTGAACCATCATGGCCCCGGGACTCCGGAAGCAGTATGCTGACATGGCGAAATGCAGCACGAGAACGACCATTGGAAATTCGTGGTCCCGAATAAGTTGAGCCAGGTACGTTGTGAAGTAGAGTCTATCGCAGTGTAGTGTTTCATCCCATTGATAGCTTCGATTGCAGTACGACCGTGATAGGCTTGAGAATCTGCGGGACTATGCGGCTTGAACAGGAAATATGCTCAGTGGTTTGAGTAGCATGGAGGGGTTTGGCAGAGTTATGGAGTGACCGGGCTGTTGCAGGCCACCGTATTTATTGTTACAGTACAGTAGTAAGGACCAATCAAACAAAATTATCAAGATTTGATACAATACCACACACCTGTGCCGATGTGTCTAAGCCCCTATCATTTGTTAATCAGCCTCAGACGTGACGATGGTTATGTAGAATAGCGGCACTGCCTCAGCCGAAGTGCTGGGCGACGGAATTCTTACCGAGCAGCGAAGAATAATATGTGCGGATTGCCATTCTGACGATTGCAGCATTGACCATCAACAAGAATATCTTTCCTCCGTCATGCATTCGCGCCAGACAGATGACGCGCGCTTCAAAGCATCGTGTGAATCTGCTGCTGAGTTCCCGAAGAACCTCGTCTACCATGACACCTACGACCATGTTTTGCAATCATACACTGAACGTCTTGCAATTCAGGAGTCAAGACTGTTCTTCGATGAATCTAGGTCAAATCTCTTGTTCAGAGATTACGAAGATGGTGCAGATGGTACGTCTCAATGATGGCGAATGTCATCGTTGGATATTATTTAATGCTCTGCAGCGTTTATAAACACGGATGTCTGTGGTATGGACAAGCTCAGGGAATTCCTCATGGGTAGCAAGTCCCATGTTACGGATCCGAAGTGCAGATATCTGTGAGTACTGCGACAAGTAGAGAGCGTTTGCTAATATGACTAGTTTCATATATGCTCCTCATTCAAGAGAGCGGCTTAAGACGACCCGTCAAATGCTCATGTTTGTCTTTACGTATTATCAAATCATGCCCGATTTTATCGATTTCATTTTTCCATTTGGGAAACAATTGTACGCTCAGGACTTTCACTTCAGTGGCTTCCGTCATGAAGAACGCTTGTCGGAAGATGACAGAGGACTCAATCTTGCCCACCTAGGGCGGTCTGGTCGAGATGTGCGTATGTGTTATAGCCTGAAATCAGTGGAACCATCGAAAGGGCAAACGAACTGGCCTTGGTCTATCCGTCATACAGCAATCTATCATTCATTTGACGTTAGCACCGGCAGATCTTTCTGGACTTTCATCAAAGGAGATTTACTAATCAAGAAACGCATCGAAGAGGCATCCACATCTACGAGATCTACGTCTACAGGATCATTTGACACACTGTCTTCAGCATTATCTTCGTCTCTCGCGACTCATTTGATTATATTTGAATGGTGTCGTGAGCACTGGAGGTGGTATATCAATTTCTTAGAGCACGCACTGGAAGAAAAGTCGCGGGAGACTCTATTAGCCTCGTTCGATAAACCTCGTCTTCAGGTAGTTAACGAAACACCTGAAGAGGGTATTCAGCGCATAACGTCGGCGGATATTTGTCCCTCGCCGGCGTCAACGTTCAGAACCTCAATCTTAGGGAAACGCTCTTTGTTTTCATTTCGCACATGTCGCTCTAATTCAACATTTCGTTCAAATAAACGTCTCATCGAGGACTCAGCAGTCAATTTCCCTCGCCTACAACTAAGCTCAGGGGAGTCAAAGAGTGTCCGTAAGCCGACGGTAGAGCTGGAAGACGAAGATGATGATGATTTATCCTTCACTGATTTGCAGCGTATCCAGTTTCTGGAAGAAAAGGCGAATGAGACACTTTTTGTCCTCGATGCCAATATCATTGTTCTTTGTGATGTCAAAAGTACTTATAAAGATCTTCTAGCACGCGAAGAATGGCCTGATTCTCTGAAGGGGAACTGCGAAAGAAGCATTGCTAAATTTGAAACAATCACCGCGGGTGTCATCCGAGATTTACGAATGCAACACGCACGCACAAAGATGATTCTGCGAATACTTGTCGATCGAAAGAGCTTGGTATGGCAGATCCTCTATAACTTTATGGAAGCTAACTAGTCCAAGTTGTACGGTATCCTTGACATTAGGAATAGGGAGGCAAACAAAATACTATCCGAGAAGGCTCAGACCTCCACCGAGAGAATGGAAAAAATGACTGAGGATATGCATGACCTTACACAGAAGATGCATGAACTCGCGGAGAAGACAAAACAGGAAACTGTTTCTATGCGAATAATCACGCTGGTGACGCTGTTCTTCCTTCCCGGTACCTTTATATCAGTAAGTTCATTGCTTTTCCTGCCAGCAATCTTTGTGTATTAAATGCACTTAGACGATCATGAGTACGGACATACTTCAATTCCAGACTACCGATTCTGGTTCAGCACAAGAAATCTTCCAGCTAGACGCATTTACGCGATACATGGAGATCACCATACCACTGATGTTGATTACATTCGCGGCTTGGTATGCGGTATATTGGTGGGTCGACCGGACCGAAGCGAAAAAAGCTTCGGCACAGAAAGTCAAGCTTGAGGTGCCTGTATGATAAGATTTTGGTGGAACTTGGTATATCTGCTTTGAATTTTGATGTTTCTGTATAAGGTCGTCTTGAATGAAGGTGTATGAAGGCCAGGAAACGTGGCCGATGTATGATAGATATATGCATGATTCGGACCACTTTAGAGGCTAGAGCACGAGCCTGCAGTAAAGCTTATTTGAATGTTTATATTTATTTCGAAGAACTACGTACAGATATACATTAACTTCGCGCTATGTAACACACCACCAACATCTTCCTACATAACCGATGTATGGAATTGAACAGTTTCGTCGCGAGAGTTCAACTCAGCATTCTAGGAGCTCACGGGCGCAGCATACGATCTCCGGAGCCAAACATGTCTTCCCAGCATGTGCTTGGTGTCATTGGTCAATTCAGCATCGACTGGGAATTCTCCGAGCCTATTTGCAGTGATCTGGACCGGTTACCCACAAATCGGAAGTATGTCCGGCGGTCTCACAGAGTCAACCAAGGGCCCAGATGTGCCGAGGCCAGAGAACTGAAGTCAGACAAGCCGTGGGGTGCCCCGATACGTCGCTCGTCCGAAGAGTTCACGTAGCTTTTGCCGTTGAACTTCTTCCGGAGGTCATTCTACTTGATGTGCCTCATGTGAGTGGACCGTCCCAAGCATCTTGATGCGCAGGTACCAGAGATCTTGACTAGAGAAAGATCTAACCCCGTCATTCTGGCAGGCCTCTTTCAGCGCAAAAATGACAGGTCGATCCAGGAACTACACAACATCATGATATGGTAAATTATTCTAATTGCTACCGAACGAGCCGTCGCCTCGGAATCAGAAATAGTATGATGGTCTCATTGCTCGATTACCTGTAGGATAATATCATCGCGCTGCTATTTATCCAATAAAGAGCAGGCTACCACCTGGATTGTACCCTGCTTACACCCCCCATTCAATGCCACCCTGCCGCCAACAACAGCCTCGTCGCACTTTTTAACAAAAACACATTCATTCCACTGTCCTTTGACTACGCGGAGAAGGTTCATGAAAGATAATAGTCGTCTCTTTTGAGCACTAGGTGCGACGAAGTCTTCACTCTCATTGTGACCCTTCTGCTCAAACAGATTTCGTTCGGCCGCGGAGCTGTTACCCCTCAGTACTCATTGTAACGCAGAATCCTATCGCAGAGATGGCTCAACGAGACGATCATCCAGACATCCAACAGTTCATCGACTGGGTTGACAAGAATCACCTCCCAGGACTCATCGACCCAAATAGTGACATACCTCCCAGGTTTCTTCCAGGCCATCTGCTTCGCGGGTACTTAACTGCAAACAATAATCGTCAACTAAGGAAACTCCTCGCGGCTATCTTTTCTGAAAACGACGAGACTCCCTCACACGAAGAAATTGCGAGATACTATTCCAAGTCGTTTTGCATCCTACTATTGACGGGCAAGGCAAGATATATACGCCATTTCGTCCAACACAACAGTCTCATTGATGTCCATCTCCCTTTCAGCACAGAGAGACCACCTGATAATTTTCCAACTGACACTGACGATCCTTCCTTCTTGAAAAGGTTTTGCGAGCACCAGTGGAGCTTTTGTGCGCCGTGTTTAGAAATATGGACCAAAAGAATCTGGGAAAACAACCGTATCCTTCCGATAATAAGGAAGAATATTCTGGATACGGGAGGTTCCGCAAAGGTATTCAAGATTGAACTTCAGCCCGAATACAATCGTCTCATCTCAAGTCGAAGCGCAAACGTAAGTCAAATAATATTCACTGATGCGTTTCATGAAAGCTAATTTGATCCCGTAGACTGTGCATCGAAGACGCACGAATATCTTCGTCTTAAAGACCTATTATGGAAGAGATGCAGAAATGTATTACGAAAAAGAAGTTGCAGCGTTCAGTAGATTGACGAAGGCCGAAGGCATTATTGGATTTTATGGAGGTTGGAAACAGGACGGACGATACAACATACTCCTTGAACACGCGGACGTGGGAACCCTCGAAACATTTCTGCAGCGCACTCATCCTCCTGACAAAGATAGCGATGTCATTGACCTTTGGGAGTCAGTCTTCCAACTACTTCAAGGCCTGTTAAAAATTCATTTTGAGGCGGTACCGAATGGCGCCAAACATACATTTCTAGGGTAAGAACTCCTCAACAAATCGCAACAGATACATTTTATCTGTTTTCCACACAAAAACATAGATACAAGAAAGATCCGGCTGATGTTTGGACTAGGTGGCACCAAGATGTGAAACCAAAAAACATACTTGCGACAAGCTTCGGTGGTGAAATAGCATCGCCTTACAAGTATCGGTTCAAATTGGCTGATCTCGGATTGAGTCATTTCAAGATTCAAAGCTCCTCAACCCATGAGGTATCAGATCAAGACAGTCAAGGTACCCGTACATATGGTTGGTGACATCTTCCATCTGCTCAAGCATTTCTAACATACGCATATCCAGGGGCCCCAGAGTGTCACCGTTCTGATGCATTTCTTAGACAAAGCGTGCTCCAAGTCAAACCCTGTGTTGATATATGGTCCCTAGGTGCGATATACAGTGAGGTCGCCGTATGGCTTGTACGCTCTTACAGATCAGTTCAAGAATATCGCACGGAGCGACGCGAAGCAACACGGAGTACAATCGCCGAGCAGGATGGCGATTGCTTTCACGATGGCAATACAGTGCTTCCTCTCATCCGTGAGGTACACCAAGATCTCAAGAGCAGTATCCGCGCCTGCGATTATATTACTGCAAATGTCTTAGAAATGATCCAAGATATGTTGATGGATGCCACAACCAGACCAGACGTCAAGTATTTCTGGGAACGCTCCCAGCGAATAATAGCAGATTCTAGGAGAATGTGCGATGATAAAAGACCACCCCGAACTACGAATAGCAATTCTCACCGATCACGGCAGCCTCCACCATCGACTATCTCGGAGAGCAGTTCGACATCATCTGTCGATAGCATGACCGGGCATGCTCAACAACCATACCCCCCGATGATTTATACTGATACATGTGTGACTGAACCTGAGAGGATGAACACAGGCTCTGGAATTGATATTTCTTTACCCATAACGCCCCGTGCTAGTCAGGGATTTGAGCACACCAATCGTGCCAATGATCATACCATACCCCGTCTTTCTTCGGGTCCGCGAGATCCCACTCACGCAAGTGTTCTTTGGCAAAAGCGTAATGAGAAGCAACGATCAGACGAAGATCCGCCATATATCATGCAGGGCAACGATCGCCGATTTACCGGCCGCCGCCATTCCGTTAGACACAACATAAATCCGCGCCCGTCATCAAGGCAAGTCAAAAGATTTAGTGAAGGGACAGCAGGTATTGCGGGTAACTTTGACCTTCATGCATCCGAGCATCAGTCGCCAAGAAGGCCCACTGTTGATAGATGGGAATCATGGGATCCAGCTCCGCCCAGACAAGGTACTGGCCATCAGACAATTTTAGAAAATGGCGGTTACAATGCGTTCACTGATTCCCCGAAAGAGATGGATATTCAGACACCGCTATCAGAGGGTGAATCTCCAACTCCTTACGGTCCCACTAGGCAGGTTAGAAAGCCTACTGCTCACAACGGTCTAACCAACGAACACCAAAATGCAGCTAACCCCACACCCAACAACGACAATCGAGGCCTGGGTCTAAATATTACGGTCTCGGAAAGCACTCAGTCTGTTACAAAAACGTCTGCTGCCGATGTTCCAAAACTGTCTATTGGCGATGCCTTGATATGGAGGAGTAGAAAGAAGCAGGGACATCATCCAACACTTGAGGGAAATTGGCTCTTAAATCGCGTGCAGAAAAGAGATCATGTAAGTATACACCGATTCACTAGGAAACAATCAAGCTGATGTTTTAGGCTTTTCTCATCGATGACTCCTGGTCAATGGTTCAATACTGGGACAAGGTGATAGATGTCTTTTCGATTCTAGCCTACATCGTCAAAGAATCTGACCCGGATGGTATTGATCTATATTTCACTATGTCTCCTCCAGGGGAACGCCACAACGGCAAGAAAACCAGTAAACTAGAAAAATTCGTGCGCGATCAAAAGCCTAAAGGAAAGAGTGACATTCGTGTTGCTTTGGATTCAATTCTCAACGAATACACTGGGAGACTTGGGATTCAAAAAGCACGCCGAAGAGGGCTGGGACGCTTTGCGCCTCAAGAGAAGGATCATCGACCTTTGACTCTTTATGTACTAACAGATGGGGCCTGGCAAGACACGTGTGATGCCAAACCTCCAATTAGAAGACTCGTTGATCGCTTGAGTGAGCTGAATTTGGACAAGAAACAAGTAGGCATTCAGTTCATTAGTTTCGGAAACGATCCAGGAGCCTTAGCCTACTTGGGTATTTTGGACTCAGATCTCGGTCTAAAGCTGTACGTATTTAACATCTCCCACTTGGAAAGTAATGGTTATTAATGATAATGCCTATACAGAGATATTGTTGATACTACTCCTTCGACAGGAGACGTCTGGAAAATGCTCCTTGGTGCTACTGACACCCACTACGATGGACTACAATGAAGCCTAGTTTTTTTCACACTGGGTAATCGCTCAGTCAGTCGGACGGGCACCTCAATCTATATACAGCTTTTTTTTCCCTTCAAATATTTATCTTGTTTTACCTGGCGTTATTCAATCTTCTTGTACATATTTGTATATACCCGGAGTTTTCTATATTGGCCCATGACGATTCTGGGATGGCAATTTACTACTGATGATACCATGTATTTATTCGATTCAATCCCCTTTGGGGTCCTTTTTTTTTTTTTTGGACAGGTCTGGAGCTGAGGCGGTCGAGCACCTGTACGCAGTACTATATTCATGTTGGAGGAGACTAGGTAGATAGGATGGAGATTGTAGTTTGGAGAAAAGGCAAACTACTTCGGTAACGATATACGATTTCACGAATCACGATTTATGACACGGATACGAAAAGGATAATGATACCATACTCGCATTTATAATGATAAGTTAGATAATTCACGAATGGAGTTTTTTGTATAATAGATCATGAAATGTATATAGAATTGAACGTGCTGGCGTTGGTCGCTGGGCTTCCCTGCTCGGCTCATACCATACTCACTGTCGCTCACTGGGATTCCCAAGTAGAGCAACTCAAGTCCTTCTTCTACGTACATCTAATCCCAGACAGGAAAACTATCCGAACTAGAGATATATACGTCCGGAACTATGAGCAATCTTGTGTCATGATGATTATCTCAGCTTTTCTACGAAGTGGCATCACTCACGTGCCAGTCCAAGCATTCCTCGACCGGGAAAGCAACAAGCCGATATGAGATAATATAACATTCTCATTGTCCAAATATCTTTGGGGTATCACTGATGAACAAGTATCCGAAAGACTCTAAACTACCATGACGTTTTCATCATCCAAATGTCTTCTGGGTACAGTATTATCGGCCTGTTTCTTTTTCAAGCCGAATAGCCGGACGACCTTCGGGAATCGGCAATTCCAGCCATCGCTGTTCTGGAGCTGAGCCCCAGCAGATCACTGCGCCGCTAGCCTTGCGTCTCGCTTGTGGCTTAGCAGTCTTGCCAAGCACTCAAGCACCCGAATAAGCTTCACCAAGCCCGATCTCCAAGCCGGCAACTAAAATGACGTTGAAACTTGATAACACGCTCGATAGTGCGTGGTTCAGTTACCATGCGAGCATGCGCGGAAGACTTCAGATCGCGAATACCGTGCTCAGAGATCCAGATACTTGAGTTTTGGGAAGAAGAACAGAACAGGTTTTTCCAAAAACCATGGCTGGTTTTACGTATTCTTCCAGCGTCGAACTTAGATTAGATTAAAGACACGAATAGAATTCGAGCTATGCCCAATGAAGGATTAGCATGCGACTCCGCGTGTTGAGATTTGCGCAAGTGCAGCGGACTGATTGGGCAGACGCAGCCCTACTTGCGCTGTAGGGGTCTTCTTATTACCGGATGGAGGAAGGACGGACGAGCGCGATTAGAATACGCTGCGCTGCGACTGCGTATTCGTACGGATGTGGATGTCTCGAACGTGGGACTCGGTATTTTTGGGCTGCGCATTAAAAGGCTGTGCTGTGCCTCAGCTGCCGGTTTTGAGCCATTTCTTCTTTGCTTAAATCGATCCTTCTGCTACATTTACTCGTCTCTTCTGCTATTGTACTTCTACTCGCGAGTCTTCGACATCCAAATACAATCCTCTTACGTATACCTTACCTCGCCGTCTCCCCAAACCCATCAATCAATATGCCAGCCATGGAATCCCAACAACCTCAAACCCAACAAATGGAGCTCCCGACTGCAGGTGCTGCCGCCGTCACCGAACAACCTGTTAGTATTCCATCCGCACCTTCTAACACCGTTCCTGCTAACGCGAATATCACAGCGTCAAGTCGAACAAATGAACGTCGATTCATCGGTTTCGATGCGTGGTGGTGGAGGATGGTAAGTTCTTGTTCCTTTCTTTCCGAGTTCCAACTCTAGCACGGATTACATTTGCTAATTCTTCTTCTCTCCAGCCTCGAATGTTGCGCATGCTGCGCCATCACAGATATCCTGTGCTGTGAATGCTGTTGTTAAATAAATAGCTTTATCGGTCGGCATGTCACGCGCGCGGACGAACGACTGGATACGGATTGGATTGAACTGAATGATATATACCCGAGGGGAAGGAAGACTTGTAGTTGATGGAGACTGGAAGGATGAAAGGACTTGGCGCTAATGCTAATGCATACTTTTCGCGCGGTGTTGAATAGTTTATGGATATCGCAATCAAAGCGATGGAATGAAATTTAATGAATACCACCACCACCCATTGCTGTCGCCGTGTCTAAATTGCAACCTGTCGCATCACTTTGTTTTTGCTCATTTGGATCGAGAAACCTTTCTCTTTCACCGCCGCTGCTGTGTATCGTAATGTGTAAGCCGCCCTGCATCCAACTTAAGTGTACGGTAATCGCAGCACCAATACGATGTAAGCAGTAAACTTATTCCGATGTATTTGGAGCTTTGCGCTGAGATGGGATATGGATGACACAGCATTGCCAAGGGGCTTTTGGAAGCGTAAACTTGTGCATGATGGATCCGCATGTGCCGACGACGCATGATGGGTATTATGTGCATTGGTGCTTGAAAAGTGCCAAGCTGTGGGTGGGCAGATCACGAACCACAGAGTTCTTCGCCGCTTTAGATACTGCCTGAACATAGTCCACAGTAAGTACTTATCAGCACCAATAATCCCACCCAGCTACACCGCTGCCCTAAGATCATTTTCCACCATTCCTCTACCCCCGCTCATCCTTCCTCACCTGCTACCTCCATTCTTGCCAATACTATATATAATCAAAACTTAAGCAAAACGTCATCTCTGCATCAATGGTTTAGTGGTAAAATCAGCGCTTCCCATCATGAGAGTTCGCTTTCACGAGATTGCGCTGGCCCCGGGTTCGATTCCCGGTTGATGCAAATCTTTTTGCTTTTTCTTCCTGCGGGGGGGCTGGTTGAATCTGCTGTGTCTCCTCACTTTTTGCTTATGTCCGTCTGGTTCGCTTAGAGGAGAACATCCCCTAAGTATACATACATAGAGACCTGCAATCATATTTTCAACATATCTCGATTTGGAATATAGATAAGCAGATAATCAATTGCATAGGTAATGAAATGTCTGAGAAAGTATTTGTTTGAGTGAAGATTGTGCTTGTAGATTCACTGTGCTTAAAGGAGCAGCCTCCTATCTAATTCTACAACATCATGAAGTACAATATACTAGCATACAAACATCTAAGGATCCTCCGACTTGTTCTCTTCCGACTTCTGCTCTGGCAGCTCGTCGATAATGCCCACTTCCTTTGGAGGTTCTCTGTACTCCAGAGTTTTCACTGGCAAGTTCTTCTCAACCTCGTCCTGTTGCTTTCTCCACTGCCTGCCCTTATCCGCAAGCTTCTTCAAATTTTCAATGAAGATATTGTTCCTCACGTCCTCTTCCTTCTGCTCCGATTTGGTCAATGCTGTGCGACGTCTCGCCTTGCACGCTTTGTAGAGATTCGTGCTCTTCACCCCCTCCTCGATCTCCGTCAAAGCATATTCGACCGTCCAATTCTGCTTTGGACCTAGACGTTCTGGTCGGACAACATACGCGCCGTCGACTTTGTTGCGGATCGTCAGGTGCATTGCGAGCATTGGTTTTCTGTCTTCCTCGTCGACCTTTATGCCTAGAAGCGATTCACCGGTATCCTCATTCATAACATTGTTATCTTCATCAATTGCTTCGTCCGAGACTTCATGACTCTCGGTGGAGCTTTCCGGCCCGATCGCTCCGGGTTCCCCCTCTTGCCCCTCCTCTGAAGAATGTTCCTCTGTGGACGTTGGTTCATCTTCAGCTGAGACAATGGCTGCATCCGTCGCCTCTTCTGCTGGGTCAACCAATAAACTTTCTGTTTCAACAAGAGTTGGCTCCTGGATCTTAGAAGTAATCTTCTCTTCCGTTTCATCAGTATCTTGTTCCTCGGAATCTTCATCCTTGTCTTGCTCCTCTTCATCATCGTCTTCATCATTCTCCTCCTCATTCTCCTCCTCATTCTCCTCATTCTCATCATTCTCATCGTCATCTTCTTCTTCATCCTCCTCCTCCAAGACTCTCTCTTCAGCGTCGTTCTCGTCCTCATCGTCCTCATCCTCGTTCTCATTGTACTGCGAGGCTGCCAAAAAGTCCTCCACTCGTTGCTCCACTTCTTCTAACGTCAAACCAGTCACCTCGTGACGAGCAAGGAGGTTTTCTGCAATGGCTCTTGCGTTTTTGGCATCAAGCTCATCCTTCTCCATACTTTCTTCGACCTGTGCCCGAAGATCGGCCCATTCGGCATTCTTTTTCTCCTCCAAAAGCTCATCTTCAGATTTGTCTTTGTGTAAACCAAGTACTCGACTCTCGAAGTCCTCAACAGCAGCTTTGTTAGTGTCTTGGATTTTTTGAATCTCCTCCTCTTCAATAGGCTCCGCAAAGATGTACATAAAAGGGGTTTCGGTGTTTCCACGTGTCTCGAAGTGAATCCGGAGAGATTTTTCGGGGAATTTCTTAGTTGCGCGATCCAGTGCTCGATTGAGCAGGTCAAGACTGAGCTTGAACTCAGCATCTCCAAGTCTAGTATCGGTTGCACCATGAATGGAATAATCCATTTCTGGTAAGCTGATGTATTGGAAACCGAATATCCGTTCCACATTATGGAAGGCAACAAAGATACCATCCATGCGGCCCATTCTTACTTGTAAAGAATACTTCAAGAACGCAGCTCTTATCATATCATAGTACTCGCGTTCGAATGATTCCCATTCGCCGTGACGTCCATGAATCTGATAACCACTGCCTTGTTCATACTGGTCGATATCCATACGAATTGAGACAACAGCCCTAGTCTTCAGATCAAACATCCCTGTACCGGGAAGGCGTGGATCATGAGCATCAAGTTGTGATCTCATCAGGAAATCGCCCATAGACGTGTAATGAAAGGATTCGACCTCGTTGCGTTGATCCTCAGTGATCTGATCAGAGTTGGCCTTTCGATACTGTTCAAACTCTTCCTTTGGAATGGTGAGTAGCTTCTCCATGGACTTTCCGAGCATACTCAAAATGTTCGCATTATCGTACTCTTTGTCGGCATCGATAGCATAAGTGCCGTCCCTCCAGCGCAAGAATATGGCCGAAGGACCGCGTTGGAGAACTGTGAAGGTATTATATTCGACAGGGAAATCCTGTGAAAGCATACCAGTGTTTATTGGTCTCCATTGAGAAAGCAAGAAATGAAAATGAGCAAGGGATGCCGTCATACTTGATGTAGATCCTGTATACTTCTTCCCTTCAGCGATGGCAGTATCGATCAGCGTTGTGTCCCTTGAAGATGTTATGTATTGTTTCAAAGCCGTAAAGTCAAACTCGTTGACAGGCATGATTGTCTGCAAGTATGGATCGAAGTTGAACACGCGAGACCTAGGATCTTGGAGATGATAAACACCTGGATTGAATAGAGCCCTCTCGAGCCCATATGATAGGCCGGGAACAGGGGGTTGTCTTTTTTGAACTGGCGTTAGATTGAGGGAATCAGCATTAACGGTCTGAACCTGGAAAGTAATCTTCTTTGATCCTGAGGGTAATGGAATAGGTCCTGTCCTAATATTCTTCCCGGATCCTGGTCCCGACCGTTTACGGCTATTAGTTTCGTCACGGCCAAGGACTTCAGACCGTTTGGCAGGTCTACCGTTCTTCATAGCATCAGTCACAGACTCATAGGAGGCTAGCATGCTAGCCAAAGTCTGTGCCGCTCTTGGACGTGGAGGTGTTTCCTTTACTTGCAGTGGTCTTCGTATCAGAGACGCCCGCAATTCTTTCATTACTTTCCCTCTGTCAGAAGTAGTCAAGCCGCCACTTTGGATAAGCTCTACGAGCTGCCGTCGGGCACCGGATTCACCCTTCGTTGCAACCAGTTCTTTGAAGAGTGTATGTAGTTCAGAAGGCGCTAGCTTTTTAGAAGAACCGTCTTCCTTTTGGCTTGAAGAAATGTACTCTAGGAGACGGGTCTTGACTTTGCGTATTCGGGGCTCAATAACTTCTACGTCAGCACCGCCAGCGCTCACATCTTCACTCTCCTTCTGGTTTTCGGAAGACTTGTTCTTCTTCTCTTTCGCAGACTTCTGAGCCGACTTCTTGCTGGATTTTGCCTCTGGCGATCCCAACGACTCTAAGGGCTCCGAGACTTCTGGCTTTGGAGCATCGTTGGATTTAACAGTCTTTGTGGACTTTTTCCCCTTCTTCGACTCTGACACTGGTTCCGCCTTCCTTAGAGCCTTTTGCATAGCTCTTATTTCTTGGCGTCTCGATAGTCTGGCAGCTGGCTGCGGGTCTTGATTCTTACTATCGGCAGCTTCATCTTTGCCACCTTCCGATGCAGGAGGCTTAGTATTTCTAGCTTCGCGATTTCGTGTTGTGGTTGAGAATCGAGCTGGCGTCCCTAGTCCTCGTGGTTGTGAGAGGGGCGAATGAATAGTCTGGGGGCTCGAGGCAATTTTCTCCAGACATGATGTGCAGACATACGACTGCTGCAATCTGTGACCTTGCCGAGTGATGGAACCCAACATTGGTATGATTGAGAGGACGAACCTCTTATTGCACGATTGTCGTGGATGTGCAGAAATAATTTTCGATTTTTCCTGACGCTTCTTATCAGAATTATTTTATCTTAGCGCGTTTTTTTTTAGGACAGGGGTCAGCTGAGCGCTCCGAGCTCCCCTCGCTCCCCTCACTACGAATATGCAGCACGACATGACTTTACTCCTTACTGTACATCCGAGAGCACTCTGCATATGGTCCTTCACGTATTAGATCCCGAAGCACATCGTTCGCATATAATTTTTGTATGGTACTGAGCATACATAGATTTCGATTTCATCTATACCGACCCCGCGTCTGCTATAAAAAGCCGTCAAAGCAAATGGGTATCTGCGCAACGAAGCATCCAGTTGCCCCCAAGCCAAACGCCTTCATGCAGAATATCCTTTAGTACTCCTTTTTGAACCCAAGCCCAAGTATGCATCCTTAACGCCTTCGTATAAAAAGCAAATATCCATGAGCCATTTACAGATTCGGCAATGCCTCATGAGCTAATATACACGCTTCCGATAACGTAGCCTGGGCTTCTGCTCGTTTGTCGGAAATATCGTAGAACTGCGCCAGAAGACCGCCAGATACGGACATCCATAGCTTGTTTTTGCTAAGTTCCGCATGCCTTCGTGCAGCCAACGCACTCTTTTCAGCCTGGTCACCAACGCAATTGTTGAAGAATTTGCTACACATTATACTGAGCACCAAACACAAAAACTGCGTGTTTGCCGTCGCTTTGGCTCTGTTCAGTGCCATGGCAAGGTGATTCTTCGTTTCATGGATCATCGCTGAGGAACTTGTTTTGGTGGTTGCGCGAATCAACGAGAAGGCTGTTTGGATATCCTTGTTCGGGTGGTCGCTACAAATTGGTTCTAGCTGCGAAATGAGAGTGAAATTTCTTACCGGATCTTGCCATTGGGGATCTTGTAAGATTAACAGGCTGTTGAGGGCAGCCAAAAGAGCGATATCACGCTCAATCTGTTGTTCCGAGGTCGAATGCGAGATATCATCGATCCGGAATGCTTCATTTGAGAACACGTGCAAAGCAGCTTTCAGGTCGCCAGTGCCTTGGTAGTATACACCTTCCAGATAGAGCGCCAATTTTCCAAGGCACCCTACTAACGGAACTTCGAACTTTTCGGCAGCCGCTGTCATGCCACGCATAGATTCTTTCACAAGAGTCCAATCGGCTACAGCAGCGGCACAGAATGCGACATACAAGTGCAAATAACAAAGCATCTGGCCACGCCATTGTTGCTTCGAAACAAGCTCAGATAGACGACCAGAAGGACTTTTAGGACTTCGAGTATCCGCTGCATCGAATATTAGCTTTCAACCGTCATGACAACAAAAGGTGGTGCTTACCATTGATCCTTGCTAGGCCTTCTCTCAAAAACCTCATAGCTTTCCCGTCCATCGAGTTTTTATGTAATAAGACAATCCCTGAAAGAAAATAACTAGGAAGAAGTCAATACCAAGTCGACAACGGGATGTGAAACTGCACTAACGTGATTGAGTAGGCATCTCTCTTGTTCAAGAAAGACATGACCATTTCATCACGTCCGTCTTCTCTTATACCTAAAACCATTCGAGTGTCTTGACTGATCAGGTTTCTAACTTTCGGCACACTATCAATGGGGATTCGTAGAGTATCCAGCTCCGTGCTCCAACCAGGCTGGTTCAGTAAATCATCCATAACAACCTGCATCGCCTTACAAGTATTCTTCATCTGGTTCGGATTCCCTTCCAGAATACTACACGCAACGTCAAGTATATGTGTCAGACCGACAAGTTGAGGCATGCTGCTACCGTTGTCAAGCTGATATGTTCTTGCTGCTGCGATAGCTCGTTGGACCTGCTCGAGTGCCTCCACTCCTCCAGATTTGAGATGCGCAACGGCTTCCATCAGGGAGGCCACGATATATATAGAACGATCGCCGCGCTGGTGTGCAAGGCTCGAGATACTTCGTATGTTTTGTATTGCGGCGTTACTATCCGTAGATGTCCCAACTTCCAAAGCATGAGAGGCTCGCAAAAATCGAAGGACATAGACCCACGAGTAATGCTGGCAACTGCAAGTTGGTTAGAAAATAATTAGAAACGCTGGATAACATAACCTACGCATGCGCATCTGCTATCTGACCATCGAGGATCCTCATGGAAGCTTTTGGGTTTCGTTCAAACATCAGTCGCGCAAGTTGAAATTGCATCGCATACTTGAGGTCTTGGTAATGGTTCTATGCAGTGATCAGAACGAGAAAAGTGCATAGAAAGGACTGCATAGCATACTCTTTCGCAAAGAATGATTCCCTGGCTCAACAGCGTCTCGGCCTCTGTATAATTATTTGTTTCCTCACAAATCACACCAGCAAACCGCAATCGAACTCTGGCTTCAAGTCTTGGCGGTAGCTTCAGTTGCTTTAAAGCAATAGACAGACACTCCAACCCCATCGTAATCAACTTATGATATTCGTGGACGTTTTCCGCTGTCATAGATACCACAACTGAGGGTGCAAGCTCATGAGCTGCGGCGAAATATTCCTCTGCCAGCGAGATCACCAGAAGAGGATAGTCAAGTGGCGGCGCGGTAGGTTTCACAAGAGACATCTGAGAATAGTTCTGATTTATCGGCGGAATCGAGGGAGATTCTATGTGTTGCTGCGCGACGCGTGGGTCAACGGGATAGTGGTGTTGGGGCGTTTGCGGATTCTGAGGTTGATAATATTGCGGTTGGACAGGAGGAGGGGCATAGAAATTGTTAGGCGCATAGTTTGCCGTCGACATATTGTATTGCATCTGCGCATTCGGATCCCAATAACCTGTCTGGCCATGCTGCATGTTACCCCGGATTTGATACTGTGGTAGGACGCCATTTGGTTGCGGCATCACGAAATTGTTGCCATACTGCGCAGGCTGGTGCTGAGGAGGATATGTGTTCGGATTGTACCCGTTCCAAGCGCCATTGGGTATGCCATGTTCTCGAGACATAGCTGCCTCCTCTCTTCGTCTGAGCCTCACGTCTTACCAAAGTTGCGAGCAGTGGTTAATGATAACATGAAGGTTGTGGTCTTCGAAAAGCAGTCTGGATGACATAAGAAAACACTTAGTGCAACAAGGGTGCTACCTGGTGGAGCTTGGAGGCTTGTTTGATCGTGCCATACACATACTAACACCAAAATCCTATTTGAGACTCGTTCTATCTCTCAAAACTCCATGCTTCGTCAAATACTTCTCAATAAATAATTAAGTACCTTTTCAATAGGTCAACAGGCCAGAGTTGACGAGATACTGGCATCTTAATTTCCTGATTTTTGAGCTGTTGAAGAATACTAAAGTAGGAATTTGGGTATACTATACTTCCGAGGGGATAGTAGTCCGATGCGTACATACAATACAGTACGTCCGTGGGCTAGTATATGCTCCAGCTACCACTTCATCAAAATCTCGTTCCTCCGTTCATGCTGCTTCTGCTCCTGCTTCTGTCTTGTATGCTCCCTGTAACCTATGCCGCATGCTTCCCGCACGAACTATGTCTATACCTGTCAACAATCCTCCTTCCACCATGATCCTATAGATATATTCGCTGGAAGTAGATCTCCTAGAAGGTAAGATTGCAATCGTACTATCACGTCTGCCTGCTCAATGCGAGCGACTATGTTGTGAAAATAAGAGTGCGATACGCTCGAGGATAGAGTAGAATATGGGACCGGTTATCCACAAGAGGAGCTAGTGCCTGAGAATGCCTCAGAATTCCCCGATTAGACAGCGCAAACCTGTAGCTCGGCTTACCGCCCAATATTTCATGACAGGACCTGCTGCCTTGGCCAACAAAACACTAGAATTTATATACGGATACGTTGCCTGTATTGTGTAATAAATTTCAGGAGTAGCTAACCTATTGTCTTCTTTTACATACAATTGCTCACTTGATCGACCTCGTATTGAAACAACAAGTTGTCATTCGAGTACTCCTACCCGAGCACCAAGACACCCAATCAGTAAAGCTTGCCTCAACCGCAAGCCAATCAACATGGAGTGGCTAGGCCATGCAAAGATAAAATTCGTCCACTCCCCTAGCCCAGTAAAGCTCCAGACGAAGGACGGTTCGAAAACAGATCTACTAAAGATATGTGAAGAGTCAACACCACCTTGCCGTTTGAATCCATTGCTATTCAATGGTAAGTAGCACACACATGATCTACCCCTATCACATCAGCATACTAAGTCAAAGCAAAGGCCACCTACAAACATGCTGGACAGCTATCAAGAACGATGGCCCTCCCATATACTACAAACGAAAGTTGTTCGAGAATGAAGATCCGGGATTTGAAGGCTCCTTTGCCGTGGACTTTGTAGTCCACGAGCCGTATTCAGAAACCGATGATAGTTTGCCCATTCGAACAACTTACTATACCGATGAGGAATTCTCCGGAATCGCATCGTTGGACAGTCGCCCAATGCTCGTGACGCTTCATGGATTGAGTGGTGGAAGTTACGAGATCTATCTGAAGCATGTCCTAGAGCCTCTTGTGGGAGCCGATCATCCTTCTAAGTGGGAGGCGTGTGTGATCAACAGTCGTGGTTGTGCCCAGCATAAGATTACAAGTAGTATTATGTATAATGCCAGAGCCACATGGGATACGCGACAGATGGTCAAGTGGCTCCGAAAAACATTCCCAAATCGACCTTTGTTTGGCATTGGCTTTTCTCTTGGAGCCAATATATTGACCAACGTAAGTCTGCTCCTATTTCCCGTCCATTACTGAGATTCAACAATCTAACACTTTCCGTTTAGTACATTGCGGAGGAAGGAGACGCATGCGAACTGAAAGCTGCAGTCGTTTGCTCCAACCCCTGGAACTTAGACGTGGGTAATCTAGCTCTGCAAAGAACATTTCTAGGAAGGGAGATCTACTCGAGGACCATGGGCAACAACATGAAACGACTAATTGAACTTCATCGAGAGCAACTGGTCAAGGACCAGGTATTAGACTTGGAAGGAATCCAACGCGTCAAGTATCTTCATGAATTTGATAGGGCAATCCAAACAGTTGCTTGGGGATATCCGACTGAAGGAGCTTATTATCGAGATGCCTCTTCAACCGATTCTCTGTTTGCGGTTAAGATTCCTCTCTTTGCTATAAATGCTGTAGATGATCCTGTGAGTGTTAATATTTGATCTAGCTCATGTGTCATGTACTAACACGTCTTCAGGTTGCAAACGGGGAATGCTTGCCCTATGAAGAAGTGAAGCAAAATCCCTATACGGTTTTATGTACTACATCCCTAGGAGGTCATCTCTCGTGGTTTGAAATTGGTGGGAATAGATGGCATGCTCGCCCGGTAAGTTTCCAGCGTCTTGATAGATGTTGCCCGTCACTAAGTTCATACAGTGTACCAACTTCCTCAATAAAATGGCATTTGAAGTCCAAGCCGATTCAGTCATCCCTCCTAGTGTGGAGGCATCCGCCAACCTAACTCCACCCCGACCCAAGTTCAATCCAATGGCTCGAAAATGGCATTGAAATTCCCGACTCCTAATTTTGATTTGATAGAGTTAAAGATGAGGTGTGTTTGTGCATAGCGAACACGGCGAGCATATCATGTAGATTATGGTAGATTCAAGGCATAGATAGAATGGCGGGCGTAATATCAGTCTCTTTTCAAATGATATGGCGATTTAAGATCTCGTATTAACAAAACATTGGTATCGCTAATGCCCGTTTTGAATGTTCTCTCACCCATCCGGTTTGAATACGCCGCAACGCCGATTAATACTACTACAACCCGATCCGACATGCCTCCCACCCTCAATGTCAGATGGCTAACTCAAGCAAACGAAACAGTCTTCTTCTTCTGCTTCAGCGGTGTTGTCCCTGCGGGTGCATCACTGTGTGCCTTCTCATCCTCGCCACCTCTCTTCCTCTTCTTCCGCAAATCTCCCTTGACCTTGTCCAAATACTCCTTTTTCCTATCCTGTTTCTTTGCGAGCTCTTCCTTTCTCGCTTCTCTGATCTCCTCCATTTGTCGTGCCTTCATCATTTTACTCTCGATTTGTCCATCTTTCTCCGCGTTCACCATTGCTAAGATGGTCATCATGCTTTCCTACACGCCGTTGATTAGCATCTGTACTTTAGCCAATCCATAGCCCAGTTCCCTTCTATTAGTTGTCCCCGCCCCACGGTGTCCTCAGGATCCAATTTACGGCAGAGATTTGCACTCACTCTATCATCCACAAAAACCTTCCCCTTCTTCTTGCCCTTCGGCTTCTCCACTCCCACCGGTGTAATCATATTCAGTGCCGGAATTCCCAACTCCTTCTCTGTATAGACCCTCCTCTTCTTCTTCAGAGTCGCCAATTTATTTCCCTGTAGCTTTGTCGGCGGCGCACCCTTCGATGTTGTCGCCTTCTTCGATCTAGATTTCGACACTCCATCGCCCTGCGGCCTTGTCGAATTCTTGCTGTTGCGAATGCCTGATTTGTTCGCCGCGTGTTTCGACTTCACGGTGCTGGTACGTGAAGGCGCCATCTTTCTGATTTGTGTTGACAGGAATTGGGTTGCTGTGCAATTGTATGGAGATAGAACTGATGCTTGCGATAAAAGATTCGATAATGGAAATTTATTTTTTGCCGCGAAAAGGCGGAAGCTAGTTGGGAGGGGTGCGTCTTTAGACAGGTGGGCTCTGATATGCGCTGCGTGCAATTCAACCACGAAAATTTCCTCAAAAATCGAAGGCGTCTTGTGACTGTTTAATACTGAAGAGTAGTGGTGAAGGGAAGAAGTTCAACTAATATTATTCCCTCAAACATCAAGATCATGGGCATCTTTTCGCCGAAAAGACTCGGGGACTGACAGCAATAGGGATATGCACTAGTGAGTGCGGGGCAATAAACTCTCCCCACCAAATTATAGAAACACCCTACCTTGAATTTTATATTTGTCCGCAGTCATTTCACACCTACTCGTATGTTACAGCAAGCATATCTCCGTCAATTGAAATTGTTATTCATATAATCTCTCACGTACTCAACGTCCCCTTCGTACTCGGCACCTCCCCTTCCCTCCCCGCAACCCTCGTAGTAGCCTGTCTAATCGCAACCGCCAACGCCTTAAACGCACTCTCCGCTCTATGATGATCATTATCACCCCTCAAGCAATCCACATGAATAGTGACTCTCGCCGCTTGCGCAAAACTCTGCAAGCAATGCGGGATCATCTCACAGCTCAAGTCTCCAATCTTCTCCCGCTTCAACCCCAAGTCTATAACACTGAACGGGCGGTTCGAAAGGTCGACAACGGCTCGTGAGAGTGCTTCGTCTAGTGGTGCGTATGCGGATCCGAAGCGTGCGAGTCCAACTGGTGCGCCCAGCGCAGTCAGGAACGCACTGCCTAGAGCGATGCAGACGTCTTCGGCCGTGTGGTGGTCGTCAACTAGAGGGACAAGTTAATAATTATACCAAACAATAGAGCCGAAACAACGTACTGTGTAGATCCCCTTTACAGTTCAGGGCTAAACTCCAGCCTGCATGCTTCGCCAGAGCATGCAACATGTGGTCCAAAAAGCCAATGCCTGAGTTGATAGAAATAGTCTGCGACTTTGAGGTTTGCGATGCATGGCCCTCGTCGTTGCTCAGTAATCTCTTGTCGGTGTCTGCGGGGAATTCTCCGCCGTCGAGGTTGATTGCTAACTGTATTTTGGTCTCATTTGTATCGCGTGCCAGAGCGGCAGAACGGACTCTTGTGTCTGCCATTATGTATGGTGTGGTTGAGATTGAAGTCTAGGGTTTGACAGTTCGCGGACTCAAAGCCTAGATGGACTTTAGATGATGCGCTTGCCAGTCGATTTTGTGGTATGAATTGGCGTGAGTATGCCGTATTCGGTATTGCGTTCTCAGATATATTCCTGGATATAGAGACAATGTGTTGTGTAGATTACTCCGGATTTCTTGAAGCTATCGCAATCAATAAAAAAGTATTTGGTTTTTCCGACTTCGGCATGAACCGAACCGAATGACGTCCCAACCAAAGCTCATGCGATTTTCATCAAGCTCTCTCTTTCTCGGACACCACTCAACGAGCATCAATGCTCCAACATAATGCATAATGCGCCATCATGGGGGATTAAGAGACGAAGAGGCTAACGACGCTGCTTGGGAAGCTGCCAGAGGTGCTGTATCTGGTGGTGCGAAGGTATTTCTCCGACGATTGTTCGTGGTTGGCATGCGCAGCTGATTGATCTTGTGCTAGTGGGGTTTATTTGCAGCTGCTTTGGGGACCGCCGGATATGCGATTTCTCCCATCTATAGAGGATTGACGATTCAATTCAAAGTGTGCGTGGAAAGAATGAGGAGTTCTGAGAGCCGGCATGCTAATTGAAGGTCGACAGGTTCATACAAATGGGCTTCATGGTGTTAGGATCATCCATTGAGGCAGATCGACGTATCCGACTATATGAAGCAAAAGTAAGAATGGAGAAACGAATGATGCGGGACAGAGCCGTCTGGGATAAATACGAAAGCTCGTATGAGCAACCCCCTCCGCCGCAGCAAAAATCTCAATAGGATTTCCAGTATAAAATATCGAGAGTCTTGTACATAAATCGAATCATATACGCCATTTGTATCATAAGCCTCCAAACTCCCAAGCAATGCTTTTCCTGCACTATCCCATTATTTGGATACGAATTGTCTCGAATCCATATTCAGCTTGCAGAGTCTCGCAACACATCCGCTTAACTGCAGCATAGTCTGCACTCCCTCCAAGATCTTCATATGTGTGAAACCGATTTCCTTGATGAATTCCAGCTTCGAATGTTCGCTGAGAGTATCAATTGATTTTGTAACTCTGAACATAGTACTGATAATGTCATGACTGGAGTATCCCAAATCCCAAAGCTCCTTCAATGTCTCCAGAGCCGCATCGATTTTACCCTCATAGCATGCCTTCACCATAGCTTGCACTTTGATCGGGTGCGGGGAGTCCACAACCTTAAAAACGTTGTCCCCATTGACGAAACCGAACCCAGCAAAAGTTGATTGTAGATTATTGATGGCTTGTCGCATATCTCCCTCCGCGCTGAAGACAAGAGCAGCCAATCCATCTTCGCTGTATTCAACATTCTCCGCTTCGATAATCTGCAAGAGTCGTTTGACCACCTGCGCGTCTGTTAACCTTGCATATCGTAAGATGGCGCATCGGGATTGTAGAGGCTCGATGATCTTGTTCGACTGGTTGCATGCAAAGGCGAATCGTGTTGTTGAACTATATATCTCCATCGTTCTCCGTAGCGCCTGCTGAGCTCCAGATGTCATACTATCTGCTTCATCGAGGATAACAAGCTTATGTCGACCTGAGGGCAGCGTAACTTTCTTTTGCGCAAATCCTTTTATGCGATTGCGGACAACATCGATACCTACACAATGCCATGTCAGTACTCAAAGCGTCGCTTCGGAAAGGAAAGTTCTGTATACCTCGCTCATCACTAGCATTCAACTCCAATACAGCCTCTTTATACGAATCTCCGAGTAGCTGCCTTGCCAGACACAATACACTCGTAGTTTTCCCAATTCCAGGCATACCCGAAATAATGACATGCGGCATGTTGCCATCTTTCGCAATAATCTTCAACCTCTCGATGGTCTCCGTGTTGCCGACAATATCATCCAGAAACACTGGCCGATACTTCTCAACCCTGTGAATTTCGAATCAGCCTCGCATCGCATAGCTGGACAAACGTAGAATTATATACCATGGTAATTCATAATTAGTTGCGCCATTTGTGTTCGCTTTCAGAGCCTTCTTTGCCGCACTCGTAGAAGACTCTCCTTTCTCCTCTTTTGTGATTGCCATGTTGGGATCCAGCTGAATCTTGATTTTGATTCGGTTCGACGCGCTCGAGGCTGGAAGACGCGATTTTCAATTTACACGACTTCGGGAGTTGACATATCCACGTGATACCCATAAGCAGTAAGACTCCCACTTTAATACTCTCTGATTCGCTGGTAACAACATTTTGTTGCATATCTCATCGATATGACCTTTTGCCCCAGTATCACCGTTCGGGCCACGAACCACACACAACATTGCTACACTTTTATCGATCACCGGGTTCGAGTATTTTGTGATACCGGAACACAGTCTACGCAAATACTCGAGAATTCGAAACCTAAATTTGAGGAGTTCATTCATTTGCTCGCGCTATTCAAGAACACTGGATTGAGCCTCTGAAGTAATAATTTCAAAGACGCACCCGGAAGAAATACACAGCCAAAGTTTGCAACTTCAAGAAATCAATCAGGTCGTCTCGACATCTACGTCAGAGCATTCACTGAGGCAACAAAATTCGACTACAAGAAGCAAATAGCTGGGCAGCCCTGTCCTTTGGCCGACCCTGCGCTACACGTTATTCTTGAGAGTGCTATCTGAAAGCAATAATTAATCATTTTCATCTTATCATGCATTTTGCTGTAACTGATATGTTTGCCAGCTTAAAATTACCACCGGCATCGGTTCTTGGATGGAAGTCATTCAAAGTGGGGATACTGCACGAATCTTCAAACGTTCGACACTTCTCGGACAACTGAAGTCACACTCTCTTTGCAAATTAGGATCACAAAGTAGTGTTCCAAAATGCGGGTGGCAGGGTCTTGGGGGTACAGGCAGAAGCCTACATACATCCCGTCTTCGTCCCCATCGACTCTTTGGTGATGAGAGTGCATTGTTGCTTGGCCAGCCGGACTATACCAAGGTAGCTGGCATTCTGAGGCGGTGATTGTCTCTTTTGTTTTAATCATTCTGCAATGTGTTCGTGGCACCCTACTGCTCCCTATCAAAAGAAGACAACGCAGGTGGTTTTTTGAGACACGCCGTTAGTGGGGCGCTCTAACAACATTTTGAAAAGAACAAGCACAACTTCATGTTCACTATATCGAACCATGAAACTGTGATCCAATATTTCCTAACGGCACCTTGGTTTCTCCTTCAATACAACTCATCTCCATTTGCTGGATGTAAGCTCAACTGAGCAAGTGCTGTGTCCATCCGCTTTATCTCTGCGACAAACCGATGCAGCTGCGGAAAGGATAGAATGGAGCCGGCGAGGATGAGGACGGTTTACGTTGTTTCCACCTCAAGGACTGCGGCTTATCGACAACAGTCGTGGCGGGCCATGGTATGACAATGATCCAAACACGCTAATATCGTTGCCAGCTTTTCCAGCCTGCTTGCATTACATGTGCGAACACGCCACTTACTAGGCATCGAATCCGCTTGTAAGATTACTATTCTCACTGGATGTCTGGCCGTAGTGACAGCGAACATCTAGAATGTCATGGACTCGCACCTTTCATCTCTCAAAAGTAGAGCGCACAACGCCAGTTTGGTTAATTATCCCAGTGCGTGATGAAATGTCAGCTCCATCGCAATTCCAATCTCGCTGTCGGCAAGAATCTAGACGTAATCGTTCATATTCCGGGTTTCTACAATGAGAAGACTTTCGTTTCCTGGTCTTGTCTCCGTTCGGTTACTCTAAACATTATATCCTAGTCCACAAGTTTGCCTGTCTTTTGGTCAATTTAAGTTTGTGTAGTCTGAAGTAGAAGGTGCAGCCCAGTTTGACTTTTAAGATGTGCAACAGTCCCTCGTGTATGTTCGAATACCCCGCATGAAGGGAACATTCCTTACTACACAGAGAAGAGTCAACTACTTCCGTACACATCGCGGGGTTTCTCCCTGTTTGTCTTCAATTCACCGTAAGAGTTTACCACATCGAACGTGAATTTCACCTGTTCAGACTTATATAAGTGTATTTCTAATTAGCAGTGTTCATCACTCTGGGGAAAGCCAAGAATTCCCAAGCTTCGAGACTTCAAGCTAATGTACTCTAAAATAGATAGTCCTTTTGTTGCATATCTCAGTCTGTCCCACGCGAGACTCGAACATATCTAGCCACTAGCGTCGATTCGCCGATTCGATATTTTGGGTCAAGATTGGATAATAGCATCATCTTCAACGTGATCTTATGGTGAGATGTGCAACAAAAAATTATATTCGGAATTAGCAATATCATCTGAATTCAGAGGGATCTTGTGTTGCACATCTTGCTTGGGAATGACATCGTGCTTTCTCTTCTACAGCGGAAATACTCACCAGTGAACTGCTCTGCGGACTTCGGATGACGATACAGCATGTGAATAGGAGGAACTAGATCTTGTATCTCTTGTTCTAAGAACGACGTTGCGGCTTCCTATAGCTAGGCAAGATCAACTCAATGGTCTAAGTTAGCTCTCATTCACCTGGAGTGCTTCCGTTCCTTGAACGGGAGTCGATGATGAGTACATTGTCGACTTCAACTTCCTCCGAAGAATGAAACTTGAGATGAGAGAGGAAGAGTCTGTTGCATATCTTAGGCAAAATTGTCGTCATTGTTGTCATTTCTTCTTCATCGTTATCTCTTCACCGTCGTCATTTCTTCATTGTCGTCATCTCTTCAGCAACGAAACTTGGGATGAAGGAGGAAGAGCTTGTTGCATATCTTGGGCAAAACTGTCGTCATTGTTGTCACCGTCGTCATCTCTTCAGAAGAATGAAACTTGGGGTGAGAGAGGAAGAGTTTGTTGCATATCTTAGGCGGAACTGTCGTCATTCCATTGTTACCATCTCTTCATCGTCGTCATTTCTTCATTGTCGTCATCATTACAATCGTCATGCTCATCTGAGATATGCAACAAAAACATCTTATAAATCTCAAACGGGATGATATTCGGGCACAGCCATCGTTATATCTTGTAAGACATAGCACGAGCTCTATATCGTATTTTGCCAGCTCATATATGTAGGCCCATTATTCCCATCTGGGAACTGGATCACTTCTACAATGGCTAAGAACAACAACCTCCAAGCACTCTCAGAATACTCACCGCGAAACAGGTCATGATCTAGTGCACTGTCCGAGAGGGAACCGTATGGAGGATAGGTCAGCTGAACTTCTCTCGCCCCCCTCAGATTGTGGTGTGAAGTGGTTATCCTCCCAGCATCAGCGCCATGTGAATATTCTCAATATACACCCTACTTTGTAACTACACCTTCCAGTTTGTACTGCGGCTGCTGAACTACCGTAGTGAATGAGTGCAACGCTGTCGAATGAAGCGACCTCAGCGGATACGCAAGTGAATAGCATAGGGACCTATACTTTAAATCGTCAAAAAAACTACTCAATGGGCCACATTAATTTCCCAGCAAACGAACCAACCACACACCAACAATGCTCTCCACGAAGCGAAACAAGACAGACACGACAGGTAGAACAAGAGATAAGCCTACATTCATCCACTAAGAGAAGAAGTCCACTTATTCACTCATTCACTCACTCA
>LLKJ01003452.1:0-37506 GCA_002242865.1 Clarireedia sp. CPB17
CCGAGAAGCATGATGAATTTGGATCAGCCTCGCCCTCCGAGAATACAGCCCCACAATCGACATCCCCATCTGCCATCGACCCAGCACTGGCATCCGCTCAGCAAAAACCACCTCCAGATCTTACACAAGGAATTCCATCTACATTAGAGTACGAGTTGGCGGGTAGATCATCAAAAGCATCACCATTGAATCTTACAGAAGCTGCAGATCCAGATGAAGCTCCAGGTGGTAGTGGGGGTGGAGGACGGGGCCGCGGGGAACTACCAGCCTCCGCATATGTCTCATCCACCGAACGAAAACGCAACAAGCTCGCGAACTACATGTATCTCGCTTTTGCAGTATTTGCTGTGGGTGGTACCGTATACTTGGGGAGAAATTGGGAAACCGAAGAGGAAGAACAACAGCACTCAGCAGATGCTCCATCTGGCTGGTCATTAAGTGGAATGTGGAATCGTGCAAAGGCACGAACTGGAGATCAGCTCAACTATTACAATGAGCCCGCCTTCCCCAAACTACTGCCCGACTCTCATCCCATGTTCGAACGACCTTACACTTTGGTTTTGAGTATGGAAGATCTCCTGATACATAGCGAATGGACCCGAGAACATGGTTGGAGGATTGCGAAGAGACCCGGTGTGGATTATTTCTTGAGATACTTGAGTCAGTATTATGAGCTGGTTATTTTCACAACACAACCAATGGCATTAGCTGAGCCAGTTATTCGCAAATTTGACCCATATCATATTGTTACATGGCCACTCTTCCGGGAGGCGACACTCTATGAGAAAGGAGAATATATCAAGGTATGAAATTGAGACTGGTGTCTTGAAGTATCTCCGCTAACGTAGAACAGGATCTTTCATATCTAAACCGCGACCTCTCAAAGGTTATCTTAATCGACACCAAGGCGTCGCACGCTAAGAGACAACCCGAAAATGCAATCATCCTAAAACCATGGTTAGGAGACGTCAGAGACAAAGAGCTGGTCTCCCTTATCCCATTCCTTGAATACATCCCCACAATGCAATATTCCGACGTTCGAAAAGCTATCAAATCTTTCGAAGGCACACATATCCCAACTGAGTTCGCCAAACGTGAAGCGATCGCCCGTAAGAAGTTCCAGGAACAACTTGCCGAAGAACGAAAGAAGCGCCCTCGTTCAGGCGGTGTTGGATTACTGGGAAGTGCATTGGGTATCAAGCCAGGTGGAATGATGGCCACAGATCCTAATGAGCAATCTCTCGCAGATGCACTTGCACAAGGTAAGATGTTGCAAGATTTAGCGCGAGAAAGGGGTCAAAAGAACTATGAGCAGTTCGAGAAGGAAATTAGGGAAAACGGCGCGAAGTGGCTGAAGGAAGAAGCAGCTATGGAAGAGAAAGCTAAGGAGGAGGGTCTGAAAGCCATGAAGAGTGGAATTTCAGGCGGATGGTTTGGTGGCTCTGCGCAGTCAGGATAGAATGAATCTTGATGTGGATGTGTATATTGTATATGTATAACGAGCGAGGTATGATGGGATGAAAGGCCTCGAATTCTCTCTCACCTCTACGAAAATTATCGGTCATAATAGTTTATTTGGTGGTGGTGCGGATGGATATCTCTGATGGGTGGGACTCTGGAGTCGATGCGATGCATTGCATATACGGATTAGCCTTGTAGCTTAAGGGGTCGTTCCAATCTGTACAGTATAGTAAATGTCTGAATATGATGAGGATATACAACGATGGTGCAGCAGTGCATTTGCATTCTCTTCTAGGATTGACTCGGTGGTATTCTCTTCTGATCTTTACTCGGCGATATTGTCGATCACAAGAACCGAGGGTCACCACCATAAACTCAGGGGAAGCTCGATATGCTTAACAGGGGTAAAAATGCCGAGCACAAGCCCATCACCTCACCACCCAGAATCTTACCTCTTTAAAAGCTTATACACATCAAGCATCCAGCCATCGCAAGATACTCCCAAAATAAATACTACAGCACATCCAGGAACAAGCCATCCGACGATCCGATATTTGTACGGCATAACGTGGCAATCTTGCAATCTCAAATTCGGTCGCTCCCGCCAATGAGGGGCCGTGAAACACGCATGCCAATTAAACGGGACCCGGTTTTAATGAGCCTGCGAGAATGTCGATCGGAGCTTTGAACGGTAAACGGTAGATGGTAAACGGATGGTAGGTTGTTATCTGAATGTGAGTGCTTCTGCTGCTGCAATCCTGGTCGGTGGACCGGGACTGGATGAGTCTGGATGTGGATGTGGATGTGTGGAGCACAGGATGGTAGATGGCACTTCTCCTGGATTTTTTGGTTTGTGGTCTGGGAGATCGACTTTTTGATCGTCACTGCTCTTTGTTGTTCTTTCTTCTTACCTACTTTGCATATCTTGGACTTTATTTATTCCATCTTCTTTTTTGTTCATTCGTCTCTGCATATCTACCCTCGGTCTCCAATATAGTAACTCTAATACAAACTCAACCGTTTAATTACTTCTCTATTCAGATCTTTCCAGCTTGTTTCTATACCTCTCACTCAAAGCTTGAACACCACCTCTCTAACACAAAACGCACAACGGCCTACGCAGACCAAGAACACACTCCCACAAAATGGTCCACCAACGCTCGTTCTCCCGACAAGCCCTCCCAACCTACGAAACCCCCAAACCGCAACCTCATCTTTCTTCATCCCATTCCTCGCACACCCACAATCATCCAAACACACCCCCCTTCACCAAACGTATCCGCGAGTACCTCAAACGCGTTGATATCCCTCGTTTCAACTCTCATATCTCGATCTCGAATACGAAAACGCATTTGAAGAACACAGCGCAGAAGGCGAGACGACATCCGGGGAAGGTGATCTTGCTGCTTGTGCTGCTCTTGGTGGTGGGGGTGGTGTTTATGGGGNNGGTGGGGGTGGTGTTGTGGGTGGTGGGGGAGGCGGTGGGTGGGGTGCGTGGGGGGGTGGGGGGGGGGGGTGGGGGTGTGGGGGGGGGGGGGGGGGAGGTGGGGGGGGGGGTTGGGGGGGGGGGGGGGGGGGGGGCTTACGGGCTGTTGCTTCCGCCGTGGGAGTTGGATGCATTGGTGTTGAGGGAGTGGGAGCTCGATCCGGTGTCATTGATGTCCCATGGTGGGAGACCTTGTTCAAAACCGCCGTTTATCAAGCTGGGGTGGATGGTGCAAGAAGGTGGTGAGACGGTCGTGTATTGTAGGACGGTTGAAGGACCGATGGTGGTTGGGAAGGCAATGGTGGTTGGGAAGACAATGGTGGTTACTTGCGTGAATGTTGTTACGATGGATACGGTCGTGGGCTCGCCTTGGATAGTTGTAGGTACTCCAGTGATAGTGCTGATGACCGTGGTGGTGATGATTATGGGAGTGATGGATGGTACCAGCTCCGAGGAGGTAGTTGGGGAAGGGGTGCTGGTGAAGCTCTCGGATGTTGAAGTAGGGAAGAAGGAGGAAAATGCTGTGGAAACCTCGGTGCTGGATTCCAGGCTTAGGCTTGGCGAGAGAGTGCTGCTTAGACTCTCCGATGTCGTAAGTGTTGCAGAGATTGAGATGCTCAGTGATGGGGTAGAAAGAACTTCCGACGTGGAAGAGCTCAAGACCAGGCTTGTGGGCGATGAGGATGCAACCTCGGACTCGCTTGAGCTAGAGCTGAATGCGTAGCTTGTGGAAGAAGATGAAGATTCCAGGGATGAAGCCAGACTGCTCGTTGGAATTGCCGAAGAACTTTCGATTGACGAAATTTCGGTGGTTAAAGTGCTTGAGCTGAGTGTTAGAGAAGCAGACGTCTCAGACGGTTCAGTACTGGAGCCTTGTGGTTTTGCAGGTCAGCTATATCCATGGAAGGAGGGAGCAAAAGGGAAAAGATCTTGAGTGAACTTACTTGAAGATTTGACCGACGAGGACAATTCGGTGGATAGGGAGACAGAATTCGAAGATACAGCAGAACTGGTTTCGACGAGCGTGCTGCTTGTCGATATATCTACTGAAGATGATTCTATGCTTCTCGTTGACGAAGTAACATCATTGGCCGAAGTTGATGGAGGAGCTGTTGACAACGTGATAGACACTTCAGTGGACGAGAAATCTTGGGAAATTGAAGAAGTTATTTCCAAACTAGATGAGAAAGAAGGACTCTGAGTCAAAGACTCAGTGGTGCTAGCTGCAAGACTAGAAAAGACTGTGGAAGACGAAATGACTGGACATGAAGTCAATGTCACTGTCACCGGAGAACAAGTGCTGGTGGTATCATCTCTTCTCTCCATCTCCAGGAAATTCCTTCTGTTGAGTGCCGGCGAGGCGGCGGAGATCTCAAGGATCGAAAGCAAAGCAAACAAAAGTCCTTGTGGATAAAGCATAATGACAAATTTCACCAATTGAGCAAGCTAAAAAAAAAAACAAATAGTGAGTGGCACAGCCCTCTCACAATGAGATGTCATGTTAGGAGATTAATATATTCCCAAATTCGCTACGTGAGACATGTTTGGGAACATGAAAGCCCCTCGCGTGCTCTTGGTATTGGCAATTACATCATTTTCTCTCGAGTCTACTTATGCGGATATGCGTTCTTTCTGAGCGTGTCAGAAATTCAGTATTCTGGTTGAATTGCAAATCAACTCAAAGGAGCTAGGATAGATAAGTAAGGGAATCGAATTTGACATGAGGGTGGCCGATTGGCAGCACGGCTGTAAGGGACAGTAAAGGAAACCATGGCGTACATAGTTTCGGTATGTAACGGCTTCCTAACGGTTCCTCCGGCGCGAAAATCACAGGCCGATGGCCACGCCGGCACCGGTTAAGAAGAGGTATTGAACAGCACCACATATTTCGTGTCTTAGTCAGATACGCTTTCGAAAACGGTATGCTAAGAGATTTTCACGTCCTCGAGCAGCTTTGGGTGGTAAGTGATTTCTTTCAAATTCGTACTTATATGAGGTCTCTAGCACAGATATCATAAAGGTGATGTAGGCAATGCATGAGTTCCGTGTCTTTGAGTTGAATGATATTTTATTAGACTCCATCATCACCACTAGAATACTCATACAAGGTTGGTGTCCTCACAAAGGACTCACCTTCGAGTATGAAGTCCCCGATGCTGAAAATATCAGCTTGGCAGTGAATTCGTGGCAAGGCCGCCGGAAGTTGTGATATCAATGGACTGGTTCAGAGTGCAGGCTCGGTCAGGAAATGTAGATTTTGTTTCTAAGACGTAACAGAGCGCTTCCAACGTCTAGTACATTGATGGAGCATAAGGAAAAGGTTGTTCTAGGTAAGCACGCCGGGGAACTGGAGGGTTCTCATCTCTCCTCTACATACTCAAAATATCAGTAAGGCGAAGCACGACAGGCTGTGGCAATATCTCGCCCAAAGACGGAAGAATGATCACTCTTTCGTTCTTCGACTGTGTATGACGCCCTGCTTTACACAACAGAGTGAGCGGGTGCAACTTCTTCATTCACTAACGAAATTGACTAGGACTTTACCGCACCGACGATGATTGAATCAACCGCTGTCACTCTCCTCCACGTCTTTCACATCTCAAAGGCCGGTTGAAAGCTCACGAATCCTTCTGGAAGCCGATCTTTACCAGCCACCGAAGAATCAAGCATGGTACTGGTATGTCTGTACTTTGCAGTAAGATATATCACATACTTTGCTCTCTGAAGCTGTGGACCATCATTTCAAATTCACACTACCTGAGACTGGAGTTGATTGAAGGAAAACCTACTACATCCACACCGACGGTGCAAAGTAAGTTTTCCGGTGCTTTTTAGTATACTACAAAAGCTCAGAAAGGTGATCTTGGAAGCAACATATCAACGCGCCTAAAGGAAGCTAGGAATCGCGAATCTTAGGCCGCATCGCGTACATCTTGGTCGATTAACAAGCCGAGCCTCGCGAATGACTTATCATATACTGTATGGCTACCTGCATATTGCTTTTTCTTATTTCACTTCTACCAAAACCTTCAGCTCCTTGCATGAGATTCACAGTTAATCATACACAACAAGATGACTCGAAGAAAGAGTGGCTTGCCATTGGCGGCAGCCGTTTACGATGGCCAAGGCATGCCCAAAGGTCGTATCATAACTACGACCTCTAATGTTAGGTCGACCGTTACCTCTACGAGTGTGAGCAAGTCAGGGTATGTAACAGGACGGATTACTTCTTCACCTTCTTCTCTAACCAATGGAAAAACTAGATCTCTTATACGGGGTTCGCACACTGTGAACGAAACCTCAAACATACTGGCTGCCCCCGACGGGCCGGATCATGTTGCGGCACTCGATAAAATATGTAAAGCTTATGGAAGGCACCTCAGGCAAATCAATAACGCCTCTCCTCCAATCGAGATAGAACCAAAAGATCACATACACTACCCGGGGTCTGAAAAGCTTCATTTGGTCCAAATCGGCACTACTGCAAAGTTCATGATGGAAATCTTCTCCATTTCCGATATAAAAAATCCGAGAATACTGGACAATAAGACCATTGGCTACGTGCGGCTGAAAAACAAACTGCCAACATCGATAGCGGTGTCTGGTTGGACAGCACCATGCAGACAACGCAGCCAAGCAATTCTGGACAACGAGTTTTGGACAGACGTAAGTTCAAGGATTTTACCTTTTGTCGGTATGCCATCTTGCATAAGCTTCGTATCCAGTGCTATGAGCGTTGACATATATCATCATGCGATCACGTCACTTTCAAAGTATGCTTCGAAACAATCGTGGTGACACTGCTAATATGAGAGTCATATTGCAGGCAGTTCGAAAGTTTTCCAACTATACTGGATTCCATCTTCCCAACAATTGTTGGGACAGGAAAGGAGACGATGGAGAACGGCAGTATGGCAGAGCCAATGCTTGCCACGTAGAGAAAAAACTGATGCTACAATGCGTATGCGAGCTAGTATATGACAAGGATCTGGGAGGAGTATCACGAGAAAAACTCGAAGCAGCCCGAAAAGCGAAGATACAAGCCGAAATCGTTCTTGATCTAGCACCATGCAAGCCTTGCGAAGGCTTTGGTCGGCTGCTGGAGGAACTTACAGGCATTCATTTCTCAATCAACACACGGAATTTTGTGCAACTTCTAATGCCCACGGCAAAGACGCAGACCAAGTTGAGAGGAGTGCAGATGAACACGGAGGCTATCGTTGACGAGATCTACGAAAATCATCAGATGGAGCATCAGGTAAATTATCAGCATATAGACAGCGCAAGTTCTTGGGAGATGAAGGAGAGGAAGAAGAGGAAGTATGCCACGTCGAATTCACGGGATTCCCATAAGATCCCATCTGCTCGATCGATGAGAATAACAAAGCTCCAACAGGACCAGGCAAAGGTTCGCCGGAGTTCATTCCGGTCGGAGCCATTTTGCCATGGACATTCAGTATCACCTTCTAAGGCTAAAACATCCAACCTACAACGTGGAGCTCGACTTGAGAAGTCGTACTTGCAGAAATTTGCTGAAGAGGAATTTATGAAATTCACGGCCTCCACATCGAAAATCAAGTCAGATTGCCGTAATCTCGCCGAAGAAGAGTCCATGACGTTCGCTACGGGGAGACCAGAAGGTCCAACAAACAAAATCACCGACTTGCAAAAGTTTGCAAAACACGAATTCCTAAAATTCGCGAGCAACCTCAAGATTAACAACTCGAAAGCACCCTCTCGACCAAAGCCAGCTTCAAAGCTCTCACGATTAAGACCATTCACGAGAGCAGTAACACCTTTACTAAACTCATCGTCGTTAAATGCTCCTAAGGCATCTCCCGAAGCTGTGGTCACTATTAGTCAATTTCGATACACCCCCTCCCCGATTTCGAAAGCCCAAAAGTCAAAGCTTTTTCGTTCTCCTCCCGTCCCATTCAAAGGTTACCGCGATATAGGAAAGACCATCCCACACCGGAGGCGAAGCAATTATGAATGTTAATGTCCATCTTGGTTTGCATAAGCTAGAAACTCTCGAAGGAGTTCTCTCATATTCTTCTACTCGAGTACTGCTGGAAATATTTGTTCGCATTTACTCCGCCTACGAAGTCACACCGAGCAGCTCGATACCCTTACTATCCACGTTCAGCTCGATTAACGATTAACGATTAATGAATAAAGAAAGAGATACCCATAGATATGCTCGCATCTACTTCCCTGGTCGCTTGACCAGATCCAGGATTTTCGAGGCGATTTACCAGCAACAGCAGAACTGCTGTAGCCATTTCTTCCAGCAGCAAGGAGAAAGTTAGTTTATATGAGTAGTTTTGCCTAGATGGAGATGGATGGCTATAATGAACCATTATTTCCCGAAGTTTCGGTCTCGCAACATGCATTTGATGTCCCGCATTCTCAAGTGATGTTGCAAAGAGAAGCAAAGGGTGTGAGAGAGAAGTGCGACTATAGAAAGATCACCTATATATGAAGCGTCAGTAATGAGTGATGTCGAGAATAAAGGAGAGGATACAGTACCAGCTAGTCTGAACTAATATATATGAGTGGCTAAACATTGTCTTCAATCTTCAATGCAAATGTCTTGTCTGTGTGTATGCTACTGTACCCAATAAAATGTGCACGCAAGAACTTCTTCACGAACATTTCCTTTCTATTCCTCACTCCAGCTACAGTGGAAGATCCTGATATGCCCCTTAAATGTTGTTTTTAACCAACTCTATAAAACACCACTTCATTGTTGGCGCCGACCTATCACCAATGAATTTCCACCAAAACACCATCATCTGGACCAGGGTGTCACCATTGAGAACACAAGAGCAGAAAGCAAAATAGAATTGCTGGAGTATTCGGACTTTATAGTTATTTGGTCAGACTCATCGTCATTAACCTCTTTCCCGTTGTGTTCGTCCTTCTTCTCAAACGTCCCTCTCATCCATTCGGTCACCGTCTATCTGCCTCATTAAGGTAATTCTCAGTCGCTGACCCCCCCTTTCTCCATCTCTTCTGTCCCTCTTCCAGGCTTATCCTACTCCAAGAGCTATGGCTCGGTGGCCGATACCCACTGAGAGACTGTACTTCTTTCTCCCAGAAGCGGCTTTATAAAAGTCCAGCGTAATGAAACACTTGTTGATAGCTGAGGTATAAGCATGTTCCATGTCCTCTACTGCATTCACATGCTAAGAGACGCACTGGCATCATCTACGTCTGAGCATCATCACCGTTCAACTCACCTAACTCACGGTATCACTTCCTACCACAATCTTAACTCTGCGCTGCCGACGACACTATGGAAGCTCCTGATCCCGAACATAAGCACCAAGATCTCTCGGGTTACTGTTAGCTTGCGCTTCTGCTTCAAGGCTAGCCAGTGGGACCACAAGCTCATTGAAGCCCACATCAGATAGGAGCTTGCTATGATTGTGATGATCCGTGATAATCTCGAAGCCATTGTTCCCGAAAGTGCTACATGACGGTAGGTTCATCCAAGTGCGATAGCAATGGCTGTATCATAGTTAGTCGGTTTTCGAAGGGTTCATGTAGTCCAAGCTATTCACTTGCTCTGGCTTTGAAACCTAACTTCGGGTTGAGGGGTGGTCAAATGCTGGAAGATCGCCGCGAAGAGAAGACCAAGTGCCGAGAGCACACTGAGCACCCTCGACATAGGCATCCGCAGGGGGCACGCATTATGTTTTATAGGGAGAGGTCCGATTTAACTATAGTAAGGAAAGGAGAAGGAGGTCCTCTCCCCAGTCAGCCGCATTCACCGAAACACTAGCCGTCTGATCCCTGGACGCAAACACCACACCTCAATCATATCACACACTAGCCAAAAGCCTGGAATCAGAGGTAATTTTCTAGATGCGAGGTGTACATAAACGGAACGGAAAACATTGATTGTTCAAGGCAGGGACAGCAGAAACTCTTCACCCCTGCATATATGTTATGCGTGTCTTTGATTTCTTCCCCCGCACTTTGGCCAGATCATCAGGTACCGAGACCATTTAGATCTTTCACAAGCCGAGGATGACATGATCGGATTTATGGCAACACTCATGATCAGACCACGGGATCTCGATGAATTCGAAATTCGACGAGCACCTGCATATGGTGGCGGCGAACTTGTGTAATGAATCATGGCTGCGGTAGCCGGGTTCAGCTAGAAAGATATTGGGCATGTACAGCTGCAGGTGCAGATGCAGGTGGTGGCGGCCTCTGCCTGTTTGGAACTGGAGATGGACAGTTTGCATTATTTTGCAGATGGTGGTGAGATGGTTGTGAGATGGTTGTGAGATGCTATTTTAAAAGAAAAGAAGACCAAGTACTCGAGCAGATTCTGGGAGAAAAAGACCATGGGTGTGAAGCCAAAATAGTAACACAATCTGATTGCTGCAAATCACGCACCACCCAGAACCTTGGGGTAAGGTTCCAGTTCAGCCAGTTCAGCCAGTTCAGCCAGTCCAGCCCGCTTTCAAGCTTTACCAACTTCAGGGCGACATTTTTTCTCCTAAAATAAAAATGCTAACGTTACCCTAAATGTTTCTTCTCCTTTTCTATATATCAATCACATCGCCTGCCCTTGCACATAAAGGCCTTGCTTAATCTTCTTCTTGTTCGCCATCTTCATCTATTTTCCAATTTTTACCAATATCTTTCGAAAGGGTCCGTGAAGCAGAGGTGGGCAAGAGAGCCCCGCGGTCGAACGCCAGCTTTCAAACATCCCTTCAGGGAGCGCAATTCGTAATGGCTATCGATGACGCGTCGCAGAGCTGGATGGGATTGTCGATGAAGCATGCCTCTCTTCTAGCTGTGAGGATATACTTTCACGGATATCATAGAAGATGCTAATGATTGCTAGCTCACGTTTCAAAATTCCGCCCTCATACTCGTACGTCGACCTGCCGCAGTTTCGCACATTCCACTGTAGCAAGAGTTGAGCAATGAGAATGGAAACTGACATGCGAGTGTAGATTATGCATTATAGTCGAATAATGCCAACAGGAGGAGGGCAGAGATATTCCACGTCAACGGCTGTTTTTCTCAACGAGATCATGAAGTTGGCCGTATCTTTATCGATTGCGTTGTATGACATATCACGAACTTTGCCTCCTTCTACACCTGCGACGGTTCTCTTCGAACAGCTGTATATGTCAGTGTTTTCTGGGGACGGGTGGAAACTTGCTATTCCAGCCGCACTGTACACACTGCAGAATTCGCTACAATACATTGCGGTTAGCAATTTGGAAGCTGTGCACTTCCAGATCATTTACCAACTAAAGGTGGGTTTTCTGTGCCTTGAATAAATATGGATTTTGCTGATATCAAGCATGGCAGATTCTCACAACAGCGATTTTCAGTGTGGTTCTTTTACGAAGGGCGCTTACTTCGAAACGATGGATCGCTCTCATTCTACTTACAATCGGTGTTACAATTGTGCAACTGCCGGCCAGCGGATCATCTGCATACAATAGCCTGAAGGATCCGGACTCGCGCTTCTACTTTCCTCGGTCTTTCCACGAATTGGGACAGTTGGGTAATGGAGCAGTGGAGGTGGCAGCAGAATTGACGAAACGGGGCATGGAAGGTCTTTCGAAACGTTCTGCGACTTACGAGGGCATACAAGAGGACCAGGGACTCGTCAGACCGGTACTGAACTATTCAATCGGCCTCACGGCGGTTCTGGCTGCAGCCGTGATTTCGGGCTTGACGGGCGTTTACTTCGAGAAAGTCTTGAAGGAATCTACGGCTCATGTTACGGTTTGGACAAGGAATGTTCAACTTTCCTTCTACTCGCTATTTCCGGCTTTCATATTCGGCGTAATGTTTAAGGATGGAGAGGAGATTGCAAAGAACGGATTCTTCGCTGGCTACAATGCTGTGGTGTGGACTGCTATTGTCTGCCAGGCATTGGGTGGCATCTTGGTTGCGCTGTGCATCAACTTCAGTGACAATATTGCAAAGAATTTCGCTACGAGCATCAGCATTATTGTGAGCTCTATTTTCAGTGTTTGGTTCTTCGACTTCAAAGTAACACTAAATGTAAGTTCATATGGAGGCAACGAAATTCCAGAGAACGAAAAAACTGACCTTCGTAGTTCCTTATGGGCACATCCATAGTATTGTTTGCAACATGGCTGTATAGCAGCTCGGAACGGAGGAATAGACCCCCGCCCATTAAGATCGCCAGTTATGAAAAGACGACGATTGATAATGGATTTACGCCAAAGTACGAAGAGGACAGGTCGAGCATGACCCTTGATCCATTAAACACTTTGACTGCTCTGAAGAGTGCAGGCCTGTCTACATCACGCCCTGCATCTCCCATGAGGCATCATTCAAGGGCCGGTTCTTCTAGAGGGAAGGTAAAGAGGGATGAATGAGATGACTGAATGACGACATGATTTACTTGGAGGAAACGTACATATGGAAAAGGCTTGGGTCTGGCACAGAATATACATGAGTAAGCGAATGAGATTCTATACAACATGTCAACAGTTGAACCTAGTAGGTTCGACTGCCACAACAATACCATCTGCGATATTTAGAATAACACGTGATTTAACAGCACGTGAGAGAGCGAGACAATAAACGTCGGCATCTCACCAGGCATATCAACGTGCTCTAGGAATATCTAGATGATGTTCACTTCAGGATTGACAATTATTTACGATAACGTACTAGTATGAAGTCTTTCGTGGCTGGAGTTATAATGTGTGGAAAGTGAAGTCGCCCACCTCGCTAAATCTCAGCGAAACCTCACATACCTTCCAAGTTCATATTCCTTTCTCCGATTTTTGAAACCTCTGCCAATGTTTCTTTACTACCTTTTCATTTAGTGTATTGGCGCCATGTGTCTTGTATTTATACCTTGATCACCTTAAGTTACTTATAACAGGAAGTCTCTCGATACAGTATTACTCTAACTATCACAAACGAAACCCAGACGACTTTAGCTGCTCACATTTATCTTCCTGATAGCATGATGGAAAGGGAGCTAGATCCATCTCTTCGGCAGATACTTGACAATGCAGGCGGGATTCATCATCAGGATATCGAGAGGTCTTTCTCGAATGATCACTTCAACAACGAACCACCTTTGGGTTTTACCTTTCAACCAGCACCTAGGCAACATGGACAAGGATCGTCATTGATTCGGGAGCAGAATATGCAAGGCCATCATTACAATGGAGCTGGATATCTAAGTCGTTCAACATTTAATACGCACGAGCTTCAACCGCCTGCACCATACTCGACCATGAACACCCAAGGTAGACTTACGTTCCCACCACGAAACAGCCACGAATTTCAGCAGGCAGATTCAGAAGTCTTCAATGATAATGCGGCATCAAGAGTACTCACCAGTGCAGACAATTACTTCAAGATACTTCAGGATATTGACCAATCCGTTCCAAGAAGTCATCCACCGTTACCACGCATCCCAACTTCCCGACCTGGTCAAGCCCAACAACCAAGCCCCATCACTCAATTGGCGAATAACATGTTCTCGCAGACGTCAATGCCACTGCCCAGATCAACCCCTTTCATGTCTCAAAATATCTTTCAGACTGAGACAAATAAGATCCGAGAACTGCAGCCGCAGAAGCAACAGTTTACCCCTCCGTTCACCTTGAGTCTGATGCCCTAGAAGTATTCTTATGAACATTTTTACTGACCAAAAAAGGCAACTTTACCTATACGCCCGAGCGTGCGAATCTATCGGTGGACTCGTCTACATCTCCTCTTTATCAGGGTTCAAGTCCCTCGGCTAGAGTCAGTCAACGTCGAAATTCGAATCGTCGTTTATCCCAAGCGCCTTCAAACGAGGTGGTACAGCCTCCACATACTCCAGAAGATCAGACCTCGCCAAAAGGCAGATACGATCGACCATCAAGAACACATATACACCAGACTCATGGACGTTCAGGTGGTTCTCAGCCATCCTCGAATTACAGTGCTGGAAGATCTGGAAATGATTGTCAGGTAATCGCTCTAGGAAATGCTCCGCCGATTGCGCATGGAATACAGTTGGTGTCGCCCCACGAACTTCCAGATCGATTTCGACAAGTCTTCCCCTATCAACTCTTCAATGCTGTCCAATCTAAATGTTATGCACCTATATACAAGACCAATGACAATATTGTGGTTTCGGCTCCTACTGGTAGTGGAAAGACTGCTCTTCTCGAACTTGCCATTTGCAAACTCGTCGAAAATTATGGATCGGATCAATTTAAGATTGTATACCAGGCACCTATCAAGTCATTGTGTTCGGAAAGGGTGCGAGACTGGACGAAGAAGTTCAGTCACTTAAACTTGAAAGTGGCAGAATTGACAGGGGATACGAGCCACTTGGAAATGAGTAAGGTCGGAAGTGCTTCGATCATTGTCACCACACCTGAGAAATGGGACAGTATCACTAGAAAGTGGCAGGATTACCAAAAGCTCCTGCAATTAGTGAAGCTTTTCTTGATTGATGAAGTTCATATCCTCAAGGACATCAGAGGTGCAACGCTGGAAGCTGTCGTCTCTCGCATGAAGTCTCAAGGGGCAAGCGTTCGATTCGTTGCCTTGAGTGCTACTGTTCCTAATTCCGAGGATATTGCAACATGGCTAGGCAAGAACTCCGTTGATAGGGATTCGCCGGCTCATCGAGAAACGTTTGGCGAAGAATTCAGGCCTGTAAAGTTGCAGAAGCACGTCCATGGATACGAAAGTCGCACGAATGATTTCGCATTTGAAAAGATTCTAGACGGCAAACTTCCCACGCTAATACAAAAGTATTCCTGTAAGAAGCCTATCATGGTCTTTTGTTTCACCAGGAAATCATGCGAAGCAACGGCAGCCATCCTTGCGGAGCATTGGACGAGACAAAGACCTACGGACCGTGCCTGGCCTGCTCCAACTGTTCGTTCTGCCGTTGAAACTAAAGAGCTACAAGACTTAATAGGATGCGGCGTGGCTTATCATCATGCTGGTCTTGATACCAAAGATAGGTGCACTGTCGAGACAGCCTATCTGAAAGGGGATATCAGTGTGATTTGCTGCACTTCTACTCTTGCAGTTGGCGTCAACCTCCCGTGTCACCTCGTGGTTCTGAAAGGAACAGTCTGTTTCCAGGACCACGGTCTCGTAGAGTATTCAGATCTCGAGGTTATGCAGATGCTTGGTCGTGCAGGTCGCCCCCAATTCGATGACAGTGCCATTGCTATCATTATGACCCGCATGGAGAAAGCCGATCATTACAAGAAGATGATTTCGGGTCAAGATATTTTGGAGAGCACATTGCATTTGAATCTTATCGAGCATCTTAACTCAGAGATCGGACTCGGTACTATTCAAAATCTATACGGCGCCAAAGAGTGGCTAGGGAGAACCTTCTTGAGCGTTCGCATGAGGCGAAATCCTGATTACTATAAACTTTCAGGTATTGTACCTAGCAGAAACACGGATCGACAGCTTGAATTAGTGTGCGAAAGGGATATTACGCTTCTGCAGAATTTCAACTTTGTTACGAAGGAGACGGAAGAAGGAAGATTCACTTGCACCGAATATGGAGAAGCCATGTCACGATACATGGTTCAGTTTGAGACCATGAAATTACTGTTGAGCATTCCCCGACATGCAAAGACTGAACAGATCGTTAGTTCTCATTTCCCATCACATGCTGAAGATACTGACCGCCATAGCTACATACCATCTGTCAAGCCACAGAATTTAGGGATTTACGAATGAAACCTAATGAGCGATCAAGCCTTCGAGAGTTCAACAAGTCACCCATGTTGAAATATCCGATAAAGGAAAATATCTCCACGACGTCACATAAGATATTCTTAATGGTCCAGATACAGCTCGGTGGTATTGAATCGCTTTCCGGTAACGATTTTCGGGTCATTAGTCGACAATTTGCCATGGAGACTAGTCTCATCCTGGATCGCTTTCATCGTCTAATCCGCTGCCTTGTGGACTGCAAAGCTATAGATTGTGATGGAATTTCTACACGATGCGCTCTTGATCTTGCTAGGAGTGTATCAGCCGGATACTGGGAGAATTCATCATTGCAGCTGAGACAAGTCACACACATTGGTCCTGCACTTGCTCGAAAGCTTGCCAGTAACAATGTCACTACCGTAGAGAAATTTGCCAATCTAGATACTTCCGGTATCGAGAGAGTGGTAGGAAGGAATCCTCCATTTGGCAAAAAAATGAAGGATGAACTGGCCAAGTTTCCGCAGCTAAAGCTCACTGCAAAAATTGCTGGACGAGCATTCTTCAAGGCTGGAACTTCCCCCAAGGTCAAGATATCAGTCTTACTTGGATACAAAAACAAGCATGTCCCACAATGGCATGGCAAAATTCCAGCTGTAACTTTCTTGGCTGAGACTTCAGATGGAGTTTTGGCACATTTCTGGCGTGGAAACATCAAAAGATTATCAAATGAATACGAAATGAAATTCGATGTCGACCTTTCGTCACCAAGCGACGAGATAAAATGTTCCATCTCCTGCGATGAGATTGTCGGAACCATGCAATCGTGTGTGCTGAAGCCTGAAATTCCTCCATCTGAATTCCCTCCCCTCAAGGTGGCCGAGCAGTCGACGCCAAATGCAGGACTTACCCAGAATGAAACTTCAGAGACAAGGGATGAGTTTGGGGATGACATTGATGAAGATGCCATGCTTGCTGCTGTTAAACAAGTCGAAGGAAATGATCACAGCGAGGACGACTTTGTTGATATCGACAACGTCGATACAAGCAAGTCGACGGATCGAAAAAGGAACGATGAGGTTGAATACTCAGAGCCAGTGAGAATGCACAACGGAAAATGGGCCTGCAATCATCATTGTCGTGATGGTCAACGCTTGAAGAATGGGCAGTTGTGCAAACATAAATGTTGCCGTGAGGGACTAGATAAACCAAGAAAAGTGCCTAGGAAGAAGGTATATTATTTATGGCTTGACAGATAACAGTCGCTAACACGAGATTAGTCCAACCTGAGTACTGCTGATGACCAAAGCGAGACAGGAAAGGTGGGTGGCTCTGAGAAGCCTTCTCTGCGTCATGCTAACAAGCGGTACAGGGACATGAAAGGCTCAAGGGTAGCGTTTCAAAGGTAAGTAACACTCGTTGACTGACCATCCACTTTCTCATCCCGCAATATAGCCACATATGAGCGCATCTGTAGCCTACAGTGCGAAACAACCACCTATCAAGTATAAGGTTAGATCAACCCTTGTCGAAGTTGTTCAGTTAGACTGCTAATATTCTAAGTATAAGTCACAATCCCGCTCCCCAGCAATGACTAGTTCAGACGAGGTGGAGATCATTGATCTCTCCAAGACATTGCCTTCTGTATCATACTCGGAAGTAGCTCCTCGAGCGTATCGAAAGTTACATGACCTACATACTAGCATCCAAGGAGACCATGCACCATCTCTTCGAATGCCAAAACAAACACCACATTTCTCGTTTGGCAATGGCAAATTACCAGACCTGTCATTCATGAAAGAAACAGTCTCAAGAGAAGGGGATAAAGCGCTTGCCGATCCATTCGATTCTGACGAATACGAGCTTCCTTCGCCTACTACTGTCGTCAGTAGTATTAGGAAAAAGAAATATGTCCAGCCGGAGCAAGGACCAGTACCTCCGACGATCGCCACAGACCAGCCGGATGACCACGCTGGTTCCGAGTTTGGAGATGGGGAGATGAGTGACCTCGAGGCGGCAATGGTTGGACTTGATGATTCTGTACTGCTCAGACCTGCTACACCAAAGATGACATCCAGTTTCGCTAATGACGTCTTTGACTTTGCTGCTTTTAATTCTGAAGATGCGGAACAGTTCTCTAGTCCGTTGATGAGCGACATACGAAAGAGGAAAGCAAAAGAAGAGATGTCTGATGGTGCCATAGACCCTCCTATGAAACGTCACCAATCAAGTCCATGGATGAGAGGTTTCCAAGACCAGAACCTTCTGGATGAAGATCCTGGATTCCATCGAATGAATTCGCCTACGATGACGACGGGAGAACCTCGTGTCATCGAGCTGCATGATGAAGAATCCGTGATGGAAGATGCCGAAGATCACGATGAACTCGGAAACACCAATGAGATAACCGAGCCGAGTCCACAGGCTGCAGGATTGATGCCGTCGTGGGCTAGCGAGATTGATGCCAATATTATCGATGATTATTTAGGTATCGTTGATTTTGTGGATTGAGATTTTCATAAGTAATCTGGCAGAGGGCCTTGCTTGTTTGAAATCTGTGAGTGATGGATGAAAATAGTTTTGCTACTTAGCTGAATATACATGGAATTGGAGGACGTATTTATATATCGGGGCGCTTTCTTCGGCTGTATGATAGCATGGTAGAAAATCTCTGATATTCAATAATGGGAATATGTATTAGATTAGCTGTTCCTTTGATGGGAGATGCAGGATTGTATTAGCTACTCCAAAGCCTCATTCATTAGCCCACCCCGCTCTCTCTTCAGTGCCTGCATATCACATAGCCCTCTCCATATCTACCATTCGTGTCTTCCTATACAATGCCCCCGTGCACACATCTTCAAGTAAGGGAAGAAAAGTAAAGAACCATAATCATTTTCATGCATTTTCGGAACCGCAATACGAAGTAGAAGTAGAGTAAATACCATACATACTATATACCATCTCATTCTCCCCAAAAAGGGAGAGAGAGAGAAGGAGGTTGTAGAATAACGCCGCCAGGGTTTATTTGCCTTATTCGCATCACCACCATCATCGCCATCACCCATCCATCCATCCGTCACCATATCATTTCCATGACCAACATGACCAACTTAAACCGACCCGGTTATAATGTAATTTGTTTCCCAAAATTAGTAGTAGTTGTAGTAGCATTAAGAAGATTTGAAAGCCCAAAAAATTCAAGAAGTTACAAGATATAAGAAGAAGATGAAGAGGAAAAAAAAGATATATAGTAATGTCTGTCCATGCATGCTATCAAAATAATCGTTAGATAATTTCTCCTTTTCCACTTCTGTCCTTCATTTTCCCTTCCTTTCCTTTCCTTCTTTTGTGTCCGCCTTTTCATTCTCCTTTGGCTGCAGACAGTTATTCCCATCCACCCATCCATTGCATACATAAAAGGTGCAGCTTGCTATCTGATAATTCGGGTCGACTAATACTGATCGCCCTTAGGGGCATGAAACATCGCTAACGAATGCACGTCTCTTTGTATCCGTCTTCTTCACCCATGATAAATACTTTCTCTCTCTCACTTCATTGGATATAGTTTAAAATATTTGAAGCTAATGTTTTTTGTGTGCTCGTAAAATAGTATAGTTATTTGTGCTTCGCGTGGCATGAAATCATTACATGCCGGGGTATATGCACCTGCAGGAGGTATTTGTTACTTGAGTTGGCATAAGTATGGGCGGAGCTGTATGAATGTTCCAGCTTCATAGACCTGATTGCAGTCGCTGACTTTCTTCCGCCGTGAGCAGCCTGGACCACCACATGTCTGCTCGTCAAAGATCCGACTGGTTAGATCAGAGGAAGCCTGATTCAGCCAATACCCTAGTATCCTGGTGAGTATTTGTCCATTGTTATGTGCTTCATGAGCTCATTCGTGGATGAACTTACCTGACTATCTTCTCATCTTCTCGTTCACGTGGCTCAACCGCTAAACTCTTCTCATACATCTCATGTACGTCTCCCGCCGCTTGCATGTTGCTTAGAATATAATCCTGCAGTTCCTCAACAGGCTTCAGGCCGTAGGGAACGTTCTGGTACTGCTGGATGTCACGAATAACTTCGGCAGTCTTGGCTCGCTTGGCGAAATTGATCAAAGTTGTCTTCTTGATAATTGACGGAATACCATCTTCGATGAAGGTAAGATCGGTCAGATAAACACCTGATGATATTAGCTTAATATGGCACACGAAAAGCAATACTACTCACCAAAGAAAGGTATACAAGGTGGATTGGCAAGATGTAAACTCTCTCTGTATTCTCCAAAATTCTTCGTACTGCCCATGAGACGGCGCATAGACTCTAGCACTGCTAATGTCTTTGCGGGCACCTGGTCCCAAGTTCTCTTAAGCCGATGAATTGGTGCTGTGCCGAGCGCAGAAATGATGGAGGTGAGAGTAGAGTAATTATTCAAGGCGCGGCATTTCTGTAGAAGTTAGAGGTGTTTGCATATAATTGGCAAGTTGCTATACTTACGTCAGCTACAAGAACAAAGTGCTTGATAACCACGACACGCTTCTTCACATCAAGTTGAGTGAGAATCATTTCAGCAACCCAATTTGTAAGCTGATTAGAGTGTAAAATCAGGGCTTTGACGTTAGGAGCAGGCTCAGGATCGTTTTCTCCAACTTTCTTTTGCCACGTTTTATTAAGACATTCTGTTGGTTTGATCTTGCCATAGAGTTTGGACTCGACAATCGTGAGTTGGCGTGCAAACTCCGTAACATCGATATCCAAGAACTTTAGCTTCCTCATATTCTTAGGTAAAATGGGTTGTGGAGTTGAGTGGTTCAATGTCAAGACCAACCGCTTAGCTGTGGCTTCTTGACCCCGTAACCTTTGCTCTAGTAGAACCATCAATGATCCCGAACCAGGAGTATCGGTAGCTTTGATTGTATCCCGGGCAAAAGTGTAGACGTCTCGAATCAGAGCTTTTGTCTCGTCGCTCTGGTCTTCCATCCAGAAGAGTTCAAACCACGACTTTAAAATGTTGAGTACCCTAAAACGAATAGGCTTCTGTTTCCTCGTCACCCAAACCTCATAATCGCCAGACGTCATACCTTCCGGCGGTTGGACCTGGAACCGTTTGACCAAATGTTCAAACAGTTCACGGGCATTGGTGAAAGAACGATATGTTAGCAGGAAAGTGTTGTTGAAATCCGAACTCAACTTGTCATGTCGAGTTAATTGTTCAACCAATGCAACAAGTGTACCACCCTTCAATTGAGGAGGTGAGACCTTGGTGTCATAGGAAATGTCGTCTTCGTGATCTAGCTTCAAGCAATCCGGAGTCTCATCTTGAGCTTCATGCCGTATTGGCTCTTCACCAAAGAACTTCCTGACTTTGGAATTTTCCTTACGATATGTAATGGTTGGATCGCTTCCCTCAGAATAAGATTGAGATTTGCCAATGTCTGCAAGTCCAGGGCGTAACAAGGGATTTCGAGAGTCGGACCGTTGGTGGGGACGCTCATTTGGTAAGCTGTCGCCTCTTCTTAAGTTCTTCGTCCTCTCGTCCTGAACAGGCGGTGCATGCTGCATAGCTGTTTGTACAAGCTCGCCGAGAAGTTGTAGCGAAAAGCCAATATGCGATGAATTTGTTTCGAGTGATCTCGCGCACGTCCGGACGTAGTTTAATCTCTCCTCTAGAGATTCCCCACGCACTTCGGCCCATTCATCGCCTAAGGGACCAGCTACAGCCTGGCAACCGAGTAACAAGTCCGAGATATTATCATACAGACTTTGCTTCTGTTTGGCAAAATCAATCAACTGAGGATTTTGGAACGTATTTCCGAGAGACGTTAAATTAATCGATTCGACAGTGGATACCCAAGGTTTGAACATTTCCAGCACCCTCTGAGCCGCCGAGCAGACATTGTTGCCGATAAGTTCGTGTCTGTAAGGGGAAATAATTTTCTCGGTAACGACAAGATGTTCCTCCAGTTTTCGAATACTAGAAGTTAACATCCTCTTCAAATCATCCAACCTCTCCATAAGGTTTGCATCGAGAATTGCCGAAGGCTCAACGACACCCTCATCTTCATCAAGGAAATTGGATGTTAGTGGATCTCCGGAACCAAGGCCATTGTTCTGCCAACTGCCACCAACCGTGCTACCCACTACAAAGCCTGGTAATAACCGTGGGATGTCTTCACCTCGCTGTTGACGTGCGACTTCGACATAGCTAAATACGCCTAAAAGAACGCCATCTGCTTCTTGCAGACATTTTTGGTAAGATTCCGAATTCGGCCAGTCTGACGCGGCAATATGAGAGGAGATGACTAATTTTGAGAACTTGGACATCATGTCTCTGAAGTGAGGGTATAAGGCTTTATTGGTGGAAATTATAGATGGTTGGCCGGAATGGTTATCGGTGGTGCCAGATCCAGCAGCAAGCAGTAGACGAAGATGATCGGATATGTCTTCGGCTCGGCGAACATATTCGGAACGATCGTGGTTATTAATGGCTTCGCGATATCGATCAACAGCTTTTTTCATGTTTGCGACAAGCCTATTCCATGTTAATGGCGCCGCAGTACCATCGTCAAAGAATGACCGAGGTAGGCTAGCAGCGTGTGGCTGGCCAAGTGCTGTGTTAGTGAAGGAAGTTGTCGATGGTCCCATTATTGGCATTGCACTCAAGGATAAGTTCGGAGTAATCAGAGCATCGTTGCGCAAGCGTGTGCCAGGAGAGGCACCATTGATCGAATCCATCGACGTAGCTGGGGATATACCGTCAGAGAGCTGAGATCTGCGTTTCCTCCGAGGCTGGCATAGGTTAGCAATTACTCAAAATAGGAAAGGGGAGGCCGCATACGAAGGAAGATTTGGACGCAAGCATGATAGATTCCCCTTCCATTTCAGATGCCGAGTTTCCTTCAGATTCGTCGTCCGTTTCGTTGATGTATCCTCGTGCCATTAGCTCCGCAGGCGGCCTTGTCTTCTCTGGTATGTTCACATTCATCCTATCTCTAGGTCCCATTTCCGTTCCCGAAGATGGTGACTCTAAGGGTAGTTCCATACTATTTTCTCCAGTCTCGGTATTGAAATAGTACAATCTGCCATCAGTTGTCGCTTGAGGTATCCAGAAATCGGCGCCCGCTCGTCCATTGGTGTTTCCTCCGGCTGCAGGCACATGCGATATTTCGTCGCGTTCTGACTCGTCCGCATCATCATCGTACTGTTCCTCGAATTCCTCTTCCTCCTCTTCCTCATCTTCCAGATCACCCTCTATCCCCATGCCAACTCCGTTCGGTTTGCCTTCCAGGACATCTTCCGGGCTTGATATTACTTGGCAGTAGTTACTTGGAAACCATCCTCGGACACCATTTATAACGCCATCCCACCACCCACTTTCCAGCTGTGTGATTACTTGTATAATGTCCCCCTCGTGGAAACTCAAACTCGTTCGATCATCGGCCTCATAGTCGTATAGCGCACGCACATACATCACCGTTTGCGGCGCGTTGCCTAGTAGCCCGTTCATCAGTGGCGGTGATGCGCGTTTCGCGGCAGCCCGAAAATTATTAGTATCTGTCGAAGTTGTAGTAGATGAGGAAGTATCTCTGCCGTATGTGTGCAGTTGCTTTTCCTCTGCGTATCGTAAAAGTGAGGCGGTTATGGTACTGGACTGGACAGTTGTAAGTTCTTCAAATTGTTGAGTATTGTTTGAATATAATGCCGGAACTGCGGGCTGTGTCATCAACATCTTCAACTCATGGTTAGCCGTTCCAGTCGCACGCCGTGTATAGAGTTTATAGAACTGCCATCAGGTCTATGCGCGTTAAGTAGTTGAAGAAAGCTTGAGGAGGGGTAAAATAATTCGTCTATCTTGCAGCTGAAGTGGGAAATAATTGGACGTTGCTCGGGCGGTTATGGTCTCTCGAACATCGAATCACCGAGGAGAAGTCCTTGCTAATATTCCACCACCCGCACAATTCGACCGTCGATACGTCCAAAGGTGGAATGCAATGAAATCAATTGGAGAGAAACTGTGACGCTCCGTCGAGAAGGTTCTGGTTTGTAATCGCAAAATCACAGATTCGCAGGTCAGGAGTATGCTCGGAATGTGGGTTTTTGGGGGTCGAATGGGTTTCAACTCTTCACCTAGCACTGAGTCAAGTCAGGCTGGGAGAGCATGTACTGCAAGGATAGGTCCTCCTTGAAAAAGGATTTTGGAACCAGCGATCAAACTCTATCTCGTTCTCGTTCTCGTTCCCGTTCCCGCAGAGTATTGCGTAAATGATATGATTCGTGAGGATAGGATATTGGTACTTGTATGTCGGCGGGTGGGTATGTAACCTGATGGTGGCCCTGAAAGGAAAGAAAGAATGAATGAAAGAATGAATATGTTGCTGTAGGTTGAATGGACGGACAAAGTTGTTGAACACTGAATACTGAATACTGAGAAGGTATTTGGTACCCGCAACGAAATCGATGTGTGGAAGAGGTCTGTCTGTTCACCTATACTTCGTAGCAGATGGGCAGAGTTGCGAGGGTGGAGATATGTGGTCAAGTCGGGTCTCACTGTGAAAAACAGCTGGGGTAAAATTATATGGCATGGACTGAACTATAGGACGACTTGGGCGTATCTTTGAAAGTGGGAGAGGGGAGAGCTTTGGTGAGATGAAGTCTGGACTAGCGTAGAACTCCAAAATTCTGCAAATACAAAAGTACATACGGATGGATAAAGAGAAAGAGGCAGAAGCGCATAGGAAAGAGCTCTCGCACATCTCCCTAGATATTTGCCATATTTGCCTCGTGCATTATAAAGTACATGGAAGTACATGAAAGGGGCTACATATTAAGGTTCCAGCTCGACTCCATTCCAAGATTCTGGTAACTTCATCAGCTACGGCTGGTATTCATCTCAGTAATCTGGCCGAAGCTTTATCATCCACCGGGTCTCCATTCAAGACACCGGCCCCATATGACAGGAAATCTATCATAATTGATACACATATATCACCAATCCCCAAACGTCGAACAAATCACCGCAGCTATGAAAGTATCGCACACAGGCAAAATAATACCTACAAACGAGTATTTGTCCATCTAGCCGGAGATTGGAGATAATCGGTGCGTTGCTCCGAGATTTTCGTGTGTGGGAGTGCTTTTTCCATTATCCCGGCATTTAGGGAAGGCCTAGTACCATTAATTTCTCATCGATTTGATCAAAGTACATCCAAGTGGCTGGCCTGATCACCTCGTGGTTTCAAGCAGAAGTCATCGCTCTTGTCGTAATGCTGTCGCGGGGAGACAGACGCACTGTAACCGGACGAGCAACATCAACAGCATCATCATTCTATTTTTGCCACGCTTTCACATTCGTGCATTTGGTAGAGCAGCCTTGCGCTGCTTCGGGAAATTCTCCAACGAGTGTGCTACCCCATATAGATCATTCTGGCGAACCATCCATTGACCAAGGCAGTCATCCTCCATTGCAGCATGCATATTGGCCTATTTGGCACTCCTATGCCTCGTACCTAGGTATAACGAGTACTATATTGCCTATACTGTATCTCTAGCCTGCCATCGTGTACCACACCATCATCCCACACTTACTAAGTACAGATCTCACCCGTCACAAAGTGTAATCCTCAAAGGGTCAGAAAGGAGTCTGAAACCTTTGGTCAGTTCTTAGCAGATAGGTAATGGCATCGAGATGATCAACTTTGCGCGGCGTCGACACCTCCTAACTCCACAAACTCCCCAAACGAATTCGCAGCTCTACATGATGCGACTGGTTCGCAAAAGGGCTCGCAGGCTTGATGCAGACACAATTATACCCAGTCAGCATGCTTGTCTCGCATGGCACCCCAGATCTTGCTTTTGCTTCGATCTGGTATCACACTTAGTCACGTGAACCGTATCAAATTCTATTCCAAATTCAGGGTCGTCAAGACTCTTTCTAGAAGACTTTGACAGCCAGACAGACACCAGATAAAACGGACAAGCGGCCTGTAGATCTCGTAAACGGGAATTCGCTGATTATTAACGGGCGGGGGAGAATCTGTCCATGGCATAGTATCTGACCGTGTCCTCCGCCTCCCCCGAGCATAAAGTCTATTGTGCCCCTCTTGTACATTATATTATCGGACCGACCGAGGAAGGCTCGTACCGAGCTCTAGAATCAAGGGATCAATGATTCCTTTCAACATAAAGTTTCGCAGATATAGATGAAATAGCACGTGCTCTTCGAACGACAATGCGACGGAAGTATTGTGTCTTTTCAGACATATGTCTCCATGATCTTCGCGGTCGGCGAGGTCAACCCCTGACCAATGAGTGCTCCCGGGTCTATGCATCTGCTAAAAATTTCACCCCTCCTTCATCGCGTTTCTGACACTATTTTCGTTTCCCCTCGCCTCCTTCACAATAATACGCACCTCTGTAAGCGTTACACCCCTCTAGTTCTCATCGACGTAGTACGAAATTCCACTTGCACACAAAAGTACAGGTACAAGAGCCAAAAGAGAGGCAACAATGGGAATTCGCGCGTGCGCATTACATAGGAGTGGTGCTACTTTAATATTACATACACACACCAAGGTTTCGTCTAGGTGGGGGTTGGCTAGCAGCGTTTCATTTCTAGAAAGTTTCTAGAAGGAGTTTAGGGAACGAAATTCGAAGGAATTTACAAAGAGGAGGACATGGATGTGCCTGTTGATTGCAATGCAGAACGAGACCTTCTGTTTTTGGGGAGCTGAGTGGAGGTACAATGAGGACATGTAATTTTATTTGGGTAGGGGGATGATGGAGGGGTTGCGATAAGATGAGATGAGGGTTACCACCAGACGTGGGATGTGTGGTGGCCCTGGTGGGAGATGTGGTGGGATGAAGTGAGCGGCTTTCGAATTGACTTGGATCTGCAAATCCTTCGGTGCGTTTTTACTTTCTTTAACAACTCCTCGTCTATTCTCTCCGTTAGTCAGTCCCCTTTACTGTTTTGTTTGCCCAACCAATGCTGCTGTGAGATGGAAATCGCTCCCTTGATAGTATCTACGGCCCAATTGAGGATGCACAATGTTCGGGAGCTCAAGATAATGCTTCATTCTAAATACTCAAAGCATCACGAGTTGTCAATGTCTGAATTGAACAATGTCCCAGTCTAATCTCAAGCATTGAAACAAACCGAACTCGGCCGGGAGCGACCTCACGATCTCGATCATTTCTGGAACATTGAAACCTTCCAACTCATTGCGGACAGCAAGTCTTTTGAGCGGGCAGGCCCGACCACGTTGGCTTGGGCAAGGGCGTGGAGATGAGTTGTAGTACTGGAGAAGGAGGGTCTTCATGCGACTGTTGTCTCGGTAACAATCTCAGCGGTGAGGTCTCCCAACCCGCACCTATCTCAGTCTGAGTTGTGTGGCATAAGTGGAGTGCGCATTTGCATACTGTAAGATTGTGTTGTAATGCTACTCCAGAGTGTCCTGTGCACTTTTCATAGTGAACTGTGCAATCAAGGTGCCTCGTCAATTCGTATAATCGTCGCGTGAATTTGCCGATGGCGGTGAATAGATTCCCATGTTGAACGAGAAGTTCTGGAACCCCTCTTGAAGAACGCGGTGAGCTTGCCACGTGAACTATGCTCTAGTAAAGGCAAGGCCCCGCGTGTGAGACTCCAACATGCGACGACAATCGACGAATTAGACCGTATGCCCATATTATTATTAGACAAAACATTATGGGTGGCCCCTTGTTAAGGCGATCCTCGTCTTTGTTAGATGCTACCGGATAGCGTCCCCCGTATTAGTAGACATACAGTAAGATGAATATCCAAGTTCCGTCTCCTGGGTCTCCGCAGGTCCCGTGTCTGTCTTAATTCCCCGTATCTTATTGGTTGTCATTGCTCGCTTTACTGAATTGTCAAAGGCGGAGGAGGGAGCCATGGTAGATTGATATAATCCTTGGGAATTCCACTTATTTTTGCGTGCGTTGGAAAGAGTATTCTTTTCCAAGAACTCCCGAAGGAACAGAAATTTTCGGAGAGCATTGACCTCAATGAGGGATGAGGTCGGCCTCAACAGCCGGAAAAAGATGCTGGCCCGCCGGAGTGGAAGGTTGATAGAAGGTCTATCAGGGCTTCTATGCTTCGCTTCAATTGAGGGGCTGGAATATGACCGGGATGATGCACACCGTACTTGCTTAAGAGTTCCCCATAACCTATGAAGTCGTTCACCGTTAATGTGAAGAATATTTACTTTCCTCCTTGAGTCAGGTTGGATGTGAACTGCGGGATGTGAGATTCATCCCACCGTAAATCAGCATAATGTAAGCGTTCGATTGCGCACCCGAGGTGCCCCTCCATCTTTGACGGGATTCCCTCCTCAAAAGTTGTGCATTTCACATCTAGATGGAACGATAGTCAGGGATCATTCCTGTAAGTGGGTTCGTCGGGGAAGCATCCGTAGGGTTATATATTAGTACGAGAAAATAGCGAGGGGAATTCTAGCTTGGGACCGGTAAACGACAGTATCCGTCTACCTGGCGTTCGTTTGGTGATTCCAGTCAGGTCTGACGATGGCATAAAAGGATCTGTCTGACATGATCGTAAAAACCATCAATTGATGTGTGGTGGCACTGATGGCATCAATTCCAACGAAAAAGAAAAAGAAACAAAACAAAACAAACGGATATCAAAGCACACCAAGTCATCCAATAGGAACAAGCCCAATGTTAGTACCGCACAATTCTTGAAATAGGACGAAGCGTAAGTTTTATGCCACATCCATTGAAAAGCAGCAACCTTTGTCGAATGAATGTGCAAGCAAAGCATCGGCGGTGAGAAATGGAGTGCAGAACGAGCAAAAGCAGTAAGCTCGAGGCCCGTTGGTAAACAGTGACAACAATTGACAACAAATGAAGGTATCCTCGACCGCCATTTTGCTTTTCTGCGCTGTACATAATTGTACAGACCGACCGACCCCTCCCCGCTCTTTCATATTGTTTTTGAAGGCCTCGCGATGAGGGGAAGACAGCCGACCAATATGCGAATATCCCGAGGTCCCAGTGACCAATGCGCAAGGATACGCCCACGCTGGTGACGAAAGTCTTAACTGATGGTCTGTCTGATACACATGGAGGGGACATCGTGTGAAAATACGACAGTGAGTACTCGATATCGATGATGTTGAAAAGGTCGACATAAAAGAAGAAGTTACTTAGGTTTGTTATTTTTTGATTTGGATACGCAACTGCCTTTCCCCTTTTGCTCTAAGTCCCCCCAAAAACGATAAGTCTGGCGAAATTGATGACTCCGCGCGTTATTCTTAGCTACGATATACCCCTCCCTTGGATTGCCCCTTTTTGTGCTAAACGTCCTCGCTGCCCTACTTAGACTGCGCGAGTGGCTGGTGAGACTCGATGATTGTTGCGCTGGCAATACCACAGCCTCACTTCTTGCCCTCCCAGCGTCTATGCACAATTCCACTGCGCACACGCACACGCACACACACTATTAATGGGGGTTATGCAAATACTTATCAGCAAGCACTCGAAAAAGCCGGTAAGCCATTGTACCAACGGTCTGGATGGACAAATGCAGTCAGGAAGCGACAATGGCATTGTTGGAGAGGGGTACAATCCAGCGTAGGTACCCGGATTTGCAAGGAGTGGATATGAATCAAGTACCAAATAGTGATCGAAGAAACATGAGACTTTTGATAGCTAGTCGCTACAAGTAAGTCACAGCCCTGACGAAGCTATGGAGTAGATGACATATGCACAGGCAGAGATGACAGAGAACCAAGGCAATTCACGGAGACCGACTACTCCGTATGATCTAATGTATCTCCGATCGTGTACGGAAAGCACTCCCGCTCGCTCGCTACTCTCGCTACTTTTGCTATACCTTATGAAGGAGCGCACAGTGAAAAGTGGAAGTGGGAAGGGGAAGTGGAAGATGCTATACTTCGTCCAGTACAACTCAAGCTAGAACTAGGACGACCAGAACTAGACCAGCCGGGCTAGAAGCACAGCACAAAAAGCCGTAAACCAGCTGAACCTGCGCGATCCCCCAGTGCAACTAGTTGTGTTTTGCTCGAAAACCTGGCAAACGGATCAATAAACAATTTGCGGAGGCAGCGCCGCTCTTAGCAGAATAAGACAGAATTCATAATTAATGTACCGTAATTAAGGTACCAAACGTCCCCCCTCCGTGCAAGAATTGTGCGTGCTGCGTACTGCCTACTGCGTACTGCACTGTAAAACTAGAACTAGTCGGAGGGAGGTGTGTGCTGGGTGCTGGGTGCTAGCTGCTGGTGCTGGGAGGTGTGCTGGGTTGCCAGAGAAGAGGGGCATGCTAGGTCCAAGTCAAACCCACTTTTCCCTTTTCCCTTGTCACGCTTCGTTCCCTCTTCCATTATTTCTCTTCCACCCACCATCCAACTCCTCACTCTCTTTCTTGCCTTTAATAAATCTCCCCTTAACCCCTCATTTCGTCGTCCAAATCCAAACTCCATCACCATTTATCTAATTCCATCAATCTTTCCTTTCGCGATTCTCGGAATCCCCTTCTATTTCCCCTCTTCCAGTCTTCCAGTCTTTCCGTCGACGCGCGATCGTTGATAGGTCTTCCGCTCGCTCCAGCAGGAACCCGTTCTTCGCGAATTCCAGGGCAGTCGCCATCACCCATATCCAACCCACACATCTATGATAATAATACGAAATCAACAAATGAACACTACATCCAACAACACTCAGTACACACTTTAAACCCTACGCCCACGCTCGCGAGCCAGACGATATTCAACCATCGATCTGTGAACCAGGAACCGACCTCGAAATCCTCGATCGATTCCAGCCACCATGCCTGTCGCAGCCATAAGCGTCTTGCCCACGGCGGCATCATCCACATCAACGATACGAAAGTCATCGTCGCTTGTCCCAGAGAAGAAGTATAAGTGTCAGTTCTGTAATAGAGCTTTCAGCCGAAGTGAACATCGCAGCAGACATGAGCGATCACGTAAGTATTTTTATCTCCTTTCCCCTCTTTCCGTGCCAGAGTCGCGTGGGTGGTCATTCGCCTTCCATCGCGACAACACCTCTCTTCCTTTCAACCATCCATACCAAGAACTCACACTAACATCATCGTTACTGTTGCAGACACGAAAGAACGTCCATTCAAATGCATGAAGTGTAGAAGTACCTTTGTGCGACGCGACTTATTACTTCGACACGACCGAACTGTACACGCTAAAGATGGAGGTGTCCCCTTACATAGTGATATTAAACGACGTGCAGGACCAAAAGCAACCGCGCTTTCCACTCCAAGCAAGTCAGCCATCGCTATCGATACATCTGCTTTGGAGCAAATCGAAGCCAGCAGTGATGGAATGGTTGATCTCGAGACTGCCGCGATGTTGATGACCGACCTCCACCACAAAGCGACTGCAGCAATGCGCAACGCAGGCGTAGGCCCATTTGAGAACAGACCTGGAATGGCTTTCTCTCAGAATGGTACTACGCTCATGGAGCCATCCGTCACTTATCCTTCGGGAGCCATCTCGCTTCCACAGGTTCAGTGGGATTCTTTTATGCCACAGTCCGTAACGGAGCCCAAGTCTCACTCGATCACTTCCGGTGCTTCTGGTTCCCAGGATTCGCAAGCGTCTTTCACAAGTGGCGGTACAATGCATCCTCATCCAAATCAGCTGCCTCCCATCGTCAAGCACAAGGCTTCATCAAGCTACAACGGACTTGTCCCGGCTTTACAATCCATGATCGATTCATTACCGCCTTCAGGTGCTTCGACCCCTCAGTTGTCTCCCATACAGCCTCGCTCTGAAGCTGCTTCATCAAAGGCACCTCAGGTTGCAAGCGACGATGAGCGAAACATGATCTTGGACAACATTCGTGGCCACGACAGTGAGCGAGCAATCCCAGATGGCTTCCGCCTCCCACCATTAGCATTGTTGAACAGGTTCCTTTCGACTTACTTCAGTCTGTTCCATCACCACCTACCCTTCTTGCATCCATCAACCTTCAAGCCCACACAGGTATCACCGCCACTGCTCCTTGCGGTTTTGTCCATTGGCGCTTTGTATGCATTCGATCAAGACCACGCATACATGATGCACATTGGTTCAAAGGTGCTTGTGAACCAGTTCTTGCAGAACAAGGAGAACTTCAGCTCACGCAAATGTCCTCTTTGGACAATGCAAAGCTCGCTCCTCAACATGATCTTTGCAAGCTGGAGTGGAGATCCAAAGGGCTTGGAATGGGCCTGCTCGATCAAGAGTCTGTTAGCCAACATGGTTGCTGGTAACCGTTACGAGCTTAAGCTTCGCACTGATGCGCGTGAAGGAGCTACACCAACGCGAGCCGAATGGGTTGAAGATGAGGGCTGCCGTCGAACATACTACGCAGTCTACATCTTCTTCGGTCAATTGACGCTCACCTACAACCACACTCCTGCGATCAGCTTCAACGAGTTCGAAGATCTTAAGCTTCCTTCAACTGAAGCTATGTGGAACCTCAACGTTACTGACGAAGCTATCTGGCGTGAACATTTAATTGCCTCCCAAATTCCATCATTCATGGAGGCGCATGACAACTTGTTCCAAGGTGAATCCCTTCGCTACAGTGCCTTTGCTACACGCGTCATGATCAACGCTCTCTTCTTGGAGATCTGGTATCACAAACGCAGTCCTGAAGCTCTTCAGGATATGGTGTTGGAGTTCAAGCTCCGTCTTGCGTTGGAAACATGGGAGAAATCACTTGAGCTGTGTGATCCCGAGATAGTCGCCGTTCCTTTGAGTGCCCCTCACAAAGGGCACCCATTGATCTTCAACGCCATGGCATTGTTCCGCAACGCCCGTGCACGTCTCGAAGTAGACTTGAAATCCATACAAGAAGTGCTGAGATATCATGATCCTTATGAAGTTGCTGCTGCAATGTCCGCCGCCAGAGACAGGGTCAAGCGCTCCAGCGAGATGATCAAGGTCATCCAAGAGTGCTACAACTGCATTGAGACTGCCGCTCTTCAGGGTATCCGCTGGGTTGCCAGAACCTCAGCCACTAACTGGAGTATCGAGCATCCTCTATGTGGTATGGATCTCATGGTCATCCTCAGCTTGTGGCTTTATCGCCTGGAAAATGACGAGGAGCCCGCAACTGAGGAAGAAATGGCCATGTACAACAAAATCCGAGCTCTCTTTGATGATGATATTGTGGGCGGTTACAGCAATAAGCTCAGCTCTATAGTTGCCCGTGTCTGGGGTAGTATGCTCGATGAAGTTGTCGTCTGGGGGTAAGTTCTCACATCTATCTTTTTGGGAAAGTACAATTTGTTAACAGTTCGCAGTATTACCAAACTCATGGGAGAATCCTTCCAACTCCACTCTCAAGCTCTTGTAGGCTATGAGGATGACATGGAAGCTTCGGACGTGTCAACACCTTCTATGATATCTCAAGGGGTCGATGACAACGACGATAGCGTGTACTAAAACCTGGACCTTTTCTAATGATTGCGACGATTTCTTTCTTCTCTTTTCCTTACTAGACTCGTTTTGATATCCCACTTTCTCTCTTCTTTTCTGGTTTTCATATTACGCTTTGGTTTTGAAGGGGCATTGGTCTCTGTTCCGTTCTCGTTTCTGCATATAGCGAGTTTTCCAGATATTTCATTTGGCAGAGGTCACGGGCAACAATACGGGGCTGGTCGGGCACATTGGGTTATTCTTTCTTCTTTTCCTTTTTCATATCTCTGCCGACTTTCTGGCGACCTAATCTCTCCGCGCATCCTTCTGGCTGGCCCACTGGTGTTGTTTCTGCCCTGTCCTATTAGCATTATCACCTTTTAATTCTTTCTTCATTCCTCTTATCATCGGTTTCACCTCAGATACCTTGTTCTATATATCTCTCTGGTTTTTGAGCTTCTCATTTTATTCTTTTTAGTATCACTTTTTTTTTTAACATTATTTACTGCGAAAATGATTTTACGCGTCGTTTGGAAGTTTTAACATTGGATCGATTTGTATGTTGGAGGGATGGAAATGATATGGATGGTCGGTATTGAGAAACATGGCAAGGCAGTGCAGGGCACGGAAAGGTTTAATGTCGCTGGTGATTAGTGGCAGGGCTGATCGGTGTATATGTATAGATAGTCTGTATCTCAGCATCAGATCAATATTACATGTCTAGTCTTATGATATGATGTTTTGAATAAGTGATAGTGATGACTGTGATGACTGTGTCGTTATATGAGATCAGATGTATTTTACGTGACTTTTAAGATGGATATTCGTCATGGCCAATTCTACTTATCGGATACATCATCGTCTCCTTATTTATGTCATGGACATCGTAAAGCTATTTAAACACCGTTTGTTCTCCAGATCTACGTAAACGTCCGTGCTACGCTGCATTGTGCCCAACCCAGCATCTTCCTTCAATGTCTCACATTCATCATAATCATCATCATCATCATCTAGTAGATCATTGTTGTCATATGACTGATGGGGACCGAAGGAATAAACGGGGTTTGGCTGAACTTAACACTATCCTGGTGCTTCCGTTCCACCGTTTATTGCCCAAGACTTTAAGCCACCCAGCAGCCACCTGAGTAGTATGTCGATGCCGGACGGGACACGAGATCGGATGGATGAAATGGATGGTCAACCAAGGACTCGGCGTGGGCGTTGTCTGGGCGTGCTGGCCTCGGTATATCGGTCTTGGGGGCTCTTGGTCGGCTGGGTTGGCGGGGTGGAGTTACCGAGAGATGGGATGGGATGAGGTGTACTCTATATGTTATGGGATAGCATAGCACGGTGGGTGGATCAAGTGTTTGAATGTAAGTATAAGGTGGTTTATGCATGCTTGCTGGGTTGTTTGTTCGTTGACAATGGCATTGTTGATAAGGAAATTATGTATATAGATACATACTCTCTTAGGTTACAGTGGCGTGCAAGTTGAGATCTAGATGGTGACATCGTTCGAAGAGAGGGGCAAGTACATTTCTCTTGGGCCATTTCCTCCATCAACCTTCCTCTTATTCGTTCATGGCCCTCGTGCTCACATGCCCACCTCGCACACTGCGCCCAGTATGAATTCCACGCCACGATTTCCTGTCCTCGGGATCCGCCTGCCAAGAGATACATATAACAAAATTTAAGATTGGACCGGTTGGCGGATAATAGGAGGGGGAGAGTGAAAAGGAGGGGAAGTCGCTGGTAGTTTGGTCGATTGGCTGAAACTTTGATTGCGGTTGTTACTTGTGTGTCGGTATCCCGGCTGCCCCGCATAAATGAATTACGGAAACACGGAAATATAGGGTCGGCGATATGTAACCTTATGGACCTTGTTACCGTATTGAGGCGTAGTACAAGGAGGAAAGAGGGGTGGAGTAAGTAAAGATATTAAGATAGAAGCGGACAGTTATGCTAAGTGCGTACCTGCATATGGATGGTGAGAAATTGACAATAAAGGGTGAACTACTCAAGACACCTTCATTATCTAGCTGTTCAAACGATGGCACGAAATAGATCAACTACCGGCGCCACTATCTTGATTGCGGTAGGATGAGGGTAGGATGAGGGTAGGATGAGGGTAGGATGAGGGTAGGATGAGGGTAGGACGAGAGAATCCTTCCTTCTTTCCTTGGCCGTCGGCATGATGCCCTTGCTAGTTGTTCTTCGTACCTTGCATATCAAAGTACTCCAGAAAGTGCGCCTTTCTACGAGATTTGCAGCTTCCAACTTCCAACCGTTAACTTGCAATCCTCCCCTTCCAAGCCAGTCTCAGGATTTGGTGTCTCGTAATATGGGGAAATAGACAAACGTCCTTCCGTGGTAAACAAGGTTTTACCTAACAACCATAATCTTTCTTGTAAGTGAAGGCACACGACACCGTGAAGGTCTTTTAACATCTTCGATTCTTCTATTCCTTTTCATGAAGATTTGTCACGCTCTCTCTGCCTTCTCTCAACCTCTTCTCTCCTCTTTGGTTCTGCTCGTCTTTTTCTGGCTCTCCCTCTCCATCGGCCTCACTGTCACTCGTTCCGAAACAAGTCCACAATCCTGCCTACCTCGCGCTCTTTTGTCTGGAGTGCCACTTCCCCAAACAGTCGGTGCCAATTCACATCCACATAAATGTTCAGATGTAGATATATCTGAGTAAAACCAACTGTTACTACCAACAGGCCCAGGCTATGCTATCATACACTCATTTCTTTCTAATTTTACACAGGTGAACCGCAGCAAATTCACTTTCATTTTCCGAATCCAATCTCGATTTCTGGCCATCATTGGCTTCTACGATCAAGGACCAGAAGTTTATGTCCTGGTGTACATATCTGTACTTGTTTTCGTGGTACTACCCACTACTACTTCCACTGCATACAACCACCTTTTCTTGATTCCGGAAAACGTCTTCCCACACATCTAAAAAAGAAAGACAAAATGCGGAATTCCAGTATGAAGTTTGTTTTCCCTCTGCTTCTATCCATAGCAGGCTATGCGACAGCAGACTGCGAGTGTGGATACGCCTCTACCATCGACAACTCTGCGGAACCATATGTCTTCACAGACTTGATCGAGTCCGACTTCCTACATCTTCCCAACATCACCAAGGATACAGATTGGAGAAGACAGTCTTTCAACAAGACACCCGCGGAAGGACGTGGTCCGTATGGCATGGACTACAGTATCGGACAAGTCACTTCGAACCCAATACTTGACGAAAATACATGGACGGGTGAAGGAGAAAATGGTGGCGATCCTGGTGTACAACTTCGTGTGAGCGGAGGAATACCTGCCGATGGTTACGTTAAAACTGCCGAGCTGGATTCTACACGTGAAGATCTACTTTGGGGCACATACCGAACTGCTATGAAGTTGACGTTGAATCCTGGTACTTGTTCGGCTTTCTTTTGGGTATGTGCTTCCATCTTTGCGTTCCTCTATGCTCGACCTTTGGTCCGCATACTAACCTACGACTTAGTATTTCAACGACAGTCAAGAGATCGACATGGAATTCCTCTCTTCGCAATTCAATCGCGAAAACAATACCTTTCCTGTCAACCTAGTTCTCCAATCGGTCCAGTCGGTCCATGCTGGCTATAATGCGGCGAACACGGGTAACTATGTTGTGGCGAACCTTCCTTTCGACCCTACTACAGGCTACCACGAATATCGCTTCGATTTCATTCCTAATAACGTCATCTTCTACGCGGATGGTCAGATTCTTGCGAAGATGAACTCCTCAGCAGTCCCAACTTCTCCTGGACATATGATCCTTACACAGTGGAGTAACGGAAACCCTCAATGGTCTTCTGGGCCTCCTACGGAAGACACATCCATCTCAGTTAGCTACGTGAAGGCCTACTTCAATTCCTCGGATCCCATGCGCGCATCAGCTTACAATAAGCGATGCAAAAATCCTCGCGCTGCAAATGCTATATGCTCTGTTCCGGACCAAACTGCTGCACCAAACCCAGATGACGCGACAAACGGCAATGCATCGGCGAGCACGTATTTCTTTAGCAATCAACAAAACCAAACCAATAATCAAACGGTCTACAAGAAGAGTGACGCACCTAGATCTATAGCTATGGAAGCTTTCCCATCTGTGTCATTCTTGGTTCTCCTCTCTTCAGTCATAATGATGGCTTTGTAGAGATATGTCCCCTGACTCCTGGATATGGAGTTTCGACCAAAATACCTGTATTTACAGAGCGTTTTACTTCATGGTGCTCACAAACACTTATTCATTCAACATACGCATTTGCATTTCTTGGGAGGGCGGGCAGGAAGCATAGGAGAAATAAGGAGTTGGGATTGTCCTCACCTATCTCAGGGAATTTTGTTTTTTTGTTTTTTTCC
>LLKJ01003453.1:0-44473 GCA_002242865.1 Clarireedia sp. CPB17
CCCCTGGGCACCGTAATCTTCTCCCCCGTCTCCCTAACCCACCAATGCGCCAACCACTCCCCATAAATCTTCCACACCACGTCACCCCCCTTTCCCTCATCTTCCCACCCCCCAATAACAAAAAACTCCCTACTCTCCATCTCAATCCTATCAAACTTCCCTCCTCCAAACAACCCGCGAATCCAAGTCCAGATCGCCGCCCCACCTACATAATCCACGCCCGTAGCGTCGTGGAAAACCGATTCGGGATGATAATACGGTAGATAGGAGCCCTCGTACGACGCGGTGTTGATTTTATCAACATAGAACTCCATGAAGCGGAGCGCGGGGTGCTGACGTGATTCTGGGGTGGGGAAGGGGCCGATGTGGCGGTAGACGGTGAGGTTTGGGGAGGTCATTTTTGTGGAGATTTCTGGTTTTTTCTGTGATGGAATGGAATGGATTTTGGTGTGATAATGTACGTTGGGATGGGATATGGATGGGTTAGTTCTTACGAGCTGTAAACTGATCGTCTTTTGGATAGCACATGGTATATATAGTCAATGGATGGTTCTGGCACCATTGTGTAGATGGCGGCTTGAGACCGGGGGATGCGGGTTCGGACAACATCGTGGTGCATGATCACTAATCATCACTTCCCTAAGCAACAAATATATAATCACAAGCCATCTAAACTAATAATACAGCAATCTATGAACCAGCGGGAAAAGCAAAAGGCGTTGAATACTGATCAATAAACAGACCACGATGTTAGACCTCGGCATGGCTTGATGGCATGTAACCTCGACGGACATCCACAGAAATACGCACGTAAGAAAGAGCTTTCATGGGGATTAATAAGCGCGAAGTAGAGTTGATTCTGTATTTGCATTTTATCCTTCTAGTAATTATAATAACTGACTGAACTCCAAGCCCTGCTACAGACCCGATTGATACTCTTACATACGATTCTTACACAGTGACGTAGGACCAGTCAGGCAACCCTGATGATTGTCGACACACGAGTTCCTGATAACCTCTGAGTAGTATGCCTAAACTTCGACGTCTTCCTCATTCACCAAATTGCCTTGCATTTCATCCCATCGCGGTCTTCGGGTAGCCACGAATCGAGAAATTGACCTCCCTCCATGGCCTTTGGAACACCCCACAGTTTCAATAATCATAATTTTTCCGAATTGGCTGAGCGTTGGCTCATCTCCTCCTTTCTTTTTTATTCCGTATGACCTGCGAAAAAAGCATTTCTGACGAGCTTGTAAAATACCGGGTTGGGAACTTCTTAGTCCTGAGCCGACGCATCTTGGTTAAATTTGAATCTAGAGGATATCAAGCAATTAGTATAAGGGGACACGATACCGGAAGTTTAATTCTAATACCTTAGCTGCAATTTTCGGCCTTTTGTTACTAGCTGACGAGTGATCTGGACATTGTGAGGGTGAGACTCCTGAGAGTTCTGAATGTTTGGAGAGTCCAACCTTCGGAAGTTTGGACGGGGTTCATGAGTAAATTTGTACCTAATAGGTATCAAGATGTTAGCCTATATAAACAAGAACTTAGGGGTTTGATTCTATTACAATATTCGTAATTTTTCCGGCTTTGTTTCTCTACTCGGATTCGACGATATAGCAGATATTGTTTCGTTACTAGTCGACTTTACTTCTCCACTCGGATTTGACGATAAAGCAGACTTTTTCTCGCGAGAGTCGCGTGGGTCATAAGTATATCTGTACCTAGCAGATATTAGCATATATAAATAAGAACTTAAGGGTTTGATACTATTACAATATCCGTAATTTTTCCGGCTTTACTTCTCCACTCGGATTTGACGATATAGCAGACTTTGTTTCGTTACTAGCTGGCTCCCCATTCAGAATTGACGATACAGCAGACTTTTTCTCGCGAGGGTAGCGTGGGTCATAAGTATGTCTGTACCTAGCAGATATTAGCATATATAAATAAGAACTTAAGGGTTTGATTCTATTACAATAACCGTGTTTTGTCTAGCTCTACTCCCTCACTTGGATCTGACGATACCGCAGACTTTATTTCGTTACTAGCCGATGGAGTACGCCACACATCCTCAGACTTGAGAGCTCTCATAAATTCAAACTCGTATCTCTGAGTATACCTGTTAAGATCTTGTTCCTTGAACAGCAATACCCTCAAGACTCGGACAAGTAAGTCGAAGGTTTCGTTTTCCGCCGCTGGGTCTTTTCCCAAGCTGAAAGTCTTAAACGCATACTCCTTCATCATCTTCACCGTCTTGTGGAAATCAAATACTGTCTGAACTGCGGTTCCATCGTTTGTATCGTTCTGAGTTACCACATGTAACGGTAGCCAGTTATCTATCAGTATCTGATCAGTCTCGAACGTATCTCTAGAGGCAACCCCACCGAAAAGCGCGGCCATCAAAGCGGTGATTTCGGTGGTGTCTCGCATAGTTAGTTCATTCTGGCTTGTAAGTCTCAGTTCGCTAAATGAGACTAGTTCCGGTGCGTATTCCTCTCCTGATGCCCAAGGCATATTTTTTGGGTTGTTCATAGACGAAGGATGAAACATGAGTGTGGAATTTCCGCTTGAGGGGTGCTGATATTTGCCGCCACGACGAAGCTTTCTTGCAATGTTCGGGTACAATCCAGACGATAGAACCGCTTTCACTAGTTCCATGTCCTTAGAGTTCTGGTTCCAGATGTCGCCTCCGAATTGGCGAAGAGCTTGTGGCAAGTTTACTGAATTGGCATTCAGAATCATACCATGCTCAACAAGTACCTCTTCGATTTTTTTGGCCGAATCATTGATAGCAAAGAACGCTGAGATGCTCAGATACTTTTCTTTTGCAAATTTTCTTAACATTGTAGCTGAGCCAAACTTGTCTGGGGGCAACAAAGCCCGGAGTGCGTTGAATGCTTTGAGGATAGCAATGTGATCACTATTTGATCGTTTTGTGAATCCTCTTTTGGAGTCATCAGCTTCCGTCATCATGTCAAGTGGTGAGGAGAAAATATATCTCGCAGACGATGCGGCCCCCAGAATTATCATCGGATCCAGGCATCGAAAAATTATTCCGAGCACTATCATCTTTCCAAGAGCAGGATGAAGTGGTAGTGACGCCAGAATTTTACCAAGAGGCGTAACAGTCTCTTCTGGCGTGAGCGCTCCAAGACCCCTCAGGCTCTGGATACTAGCTTTAACTGCTTGCGGAGCCGGTGGCTCGAGTGCACCCGCCAAGAAACCTTCAATCCTATCCTCATGTCCTTGGATCTTAACACTGAGACAAGTACTTTGCAAATCAGATCGTAGAATTTCGGGCAACGGTATCTTTCGAAGCGATTGATGGCGTTTCGCTCTGCAATCAAGTTAGCAAAATAGACCATATTAAATAGGATTTTTAAGGAGCACTTGCGTGAATAAAGCATAATAATTTCCATTTTGAACACGACCTGCTCGACCTGCGCGTTGCTTCGAGCTCGACTTACTGATCCATTTGCATGGGAGCGATGAAACCCTTGTGACTTGGTCGTAATTCTTTTCTTTATGTTTTCCAGTATCTATTACATGCTGTATATCTGGGATAGTGATCGATGTTTCCGCGATGTTTGTCGCGAGAACAATTTTTCGACAGCCTGGGGGAGTTGGCTCAAATACATCCTTTTGATCAGCCTCAAGACTTGAATGCAGAGCGAATATCTTGTATTTGTTCTCATCCTTAAAATTGACGCCAAGGATCCACGCTTTCTTCAGTGCTTCTGCGGTGGCTTGTATTTCAAACAGACCTGGTAGGAAAATAAGGATAGAACCCCCTTCAGTAGTTTTTGCTATATGTGCTGTTACAATAGAGACTAAGTCGATTGGGACTTGGGCCTCATCGGAATCGATCATCGATTGTCCATTGCTCGGGTCAAACTTGTTGTCGATGGAAGGAATACCATTGTCGGTGGCAATCTTGTCGTTTTTGTGGGAGCTGTCGGGAGACGAAACATGTCGTTTTGCAAATTCCTTTTCGGAACGCAGGTATCTCACAGTGTCTCCAGAACCAAGTAGGGAAAGTTGCTTTTCGGTGTAAAGCTCTTTGAGAGTCTTTACAATGTCATCAAGATGAAAATCTCTAATAGGAAACGTTCTACCTGGTACGCGCAGCGTAGGGAATCGCGTTTCACCACCAGCTTTGTTTTTCAATGTGAAGTATGCCTCGAATTCGTCTACGTCCATTGTAGCGCTCATGAAGGAAATCCTAGGAACTTTCTTTCCTGCATTGATTCTTTTACTGATTGCCTGCTTTAGCGTAATCAGCACAAAATCAATTACCATATCCCTTTCATGCACTTCGTCAATGAGAATATGCGACATGTTGTCAAAGAGAGAGTCTGGGTGGTGGATCAACTGGTTTAGAAGGATGCCAGTGGTGCAGTACACAATACTCCCTCCGTTCCAGGGCAACTTTTTCTCTAAACCGACGTGAAACCCGACTTGATCTCCCAATTTCTGACCACGTTCGTTGGCCACGCGCTTGGCTACAGATGTCGCCGCAATTCTTCTGGGCTCTATTTTTGACTGTTAGTATAGCACAGCCTCGATGGACGGTGCGAAGTATTTACGAGTGCATATTATTCGACAGTCCCCACCACGTCCATTTTGGATATAATGATCCAGGACAATCTGAGGAACTTGCGTTGTTTTTCCCGATCCAGTTTGTCCGACAATGAATGAATACACATTCTTCTCTATGGTTTCCAGAACTTCAGCCTTGTAATCAATCATGGGTAGATCTTGAGTTTGACCAGGTCCTGACTGAAGACTTTCGTGATACCATCTCAGCAACTCCCTTGAGCGACGATCCAATACCTCGGGTAGTAGTGGACGCATGCTCCTCGGAATTTGTTCTTCGGTATGCTGTTCCACGGGTAAGGGGGATGCCAAACCAGCATCTTTTGCAGCTTCGATAGCCTGGCGCATAAGGATAAGACTGCTTTGCGTTAAATTAAGCGCCACAGAACGCGCTTTTGCCATATATCTATGGCTCAACGGCTCTAGTTTCTCAATGTATTCTTCCCATAATTCGGGCTGCTTTTTCACCAATTGTCTGGCGGTGGCCAGCGAAAGGAGACATTCGAGGTTATGACCTCTGAATTTACGAAAAGGCTTATCAAATTCGAATGGAATTGGCTCGGAAAAGAAACGGGCTTCGTGGACTTTGTCAGGATAGGTTCTCGTTATGAAGCGTAACTTGGGGTTGTGGTGATCCTTGTAGAAATCCATGAAGTTCGTTGCAACCAACGTGTTCAAGGCTACCGGGTGTTGCGATGATGACGCGACTGGAGCCTTGTCTAGAATCCCTTTCATTCGAGCCTGCTGTTTGAATGCCAGAAAAGCGCTGGATTCAACAACACGCGGGTTATCGCCGATAGCCACGATTTTAAGGTCATGATCATGAAGATTGATCCCTATCCGATATGTTTTATTGGTGGTACCATTATCGTGTGGTCTTTCGAATATGTGCTCAACATCGAGGGAGAACCTTGCTGCAAGGCTGTAGACATCAAAAATTGCAGTCATTTCTTGCTTTGCCTGTTTGCGGTCCAATAACTGAGTGACATGGTGTCCCGAGACCTGGACGGCGGGTTGAGATCGACTTGATTTTGCTGGGACATTTCGGGGTGGTTCTGAGCTGACTACGCTCAGCCCTGATCCTGCGGTATCTCCAGTAACGGCAACGCTGTCGATTTGCTCCAAAGAGTTCAGTGGTAAGGCTCCTGCGTTATCTCCAGCAACGGTAACACTTTTGACTTGCTCCAAAGAGTCCGGTGGTACGGCAGATGTACTGCTAGGACTTACGGCATCTTGTACCTGTGGCTCCTGCTGATTAGGCACCGCAGTCTTGACTTTGCTCGGCATTACTAATGCCTCTTCTAGGAGCTGTTCTTCGTCCAGTTTTAGAAGAAGTTTCAGCAATGCGACATCTTGAGCCTTGGCCTTTCTACGGCCTACTGCAGAGACTTTAATTGGAGAGCTTCTAGTTCGCAAAGAAATTATCACATGACAATCGGCAATTGAAACGTCACCCGAAAGCGGGCTGGCTTTGAACATAATCTGAACGGAAGTGGAAGAGTTTCTGAAGAACGTTTTGACTTGCGAAATTCCACGGAAATCATGACGACGATATGATTCCTCATTATAAGCGATGGACGATGCTAGTGCGGGATATCTTGTGAAAATACTGGCCACCTTGGCTAAATCGAAACTGGTGACGCTGGAAGATAATGAATCTGTGTCTCCATTGCCTACCAGCGGACATGCAATGGGAATAGTTGACTCCGCAATCGTATCATCGTCTCGGGTCAATGCAAGCGTTGAGTACTGACTCTGCTTCAAAGGACGACAACTCCAGATGGGAAGCCGGAGGCTTGCTCTGGCATAGTGGCGATATGGAGTTACGAGCCGGCGGCGAACGCCCTGTGAAAAGTCAGTAAAGTAGGAGTGGATCAATGGAGAATTGCAATAATGATGATCGTACCAGCCAGTTCATGGATAACTACTAAGTTCTAGGAATCTTGGACAATAGCGAATGCCATCGAAATAAATCATGCATTCTTTGATTTGGCCTGGACTATGAGTGGCACGGAGGAGGAGATGGATGCTTAACGAAGTTTTCTGCCGAAGTAACCTTACTGGGCGGTGAAGAGGCTGATCAAAACAGGCGCATGGATTATCCGACGTGCAAGTGCCTGGCTGCCTGGTCTGACCGCTTACCTAATCGAGCTACTGTACTCATGGCCCTGTCTGTCTCGCGTGTATTGCCTCGCGTGCCTACCGACGGTATCCCATCCCATTTTCCTTTAGGCTGCTTAGGCAGCAGTGGAAGCCTGTCAACAAATCAGGGGTAGAAGCTGTCCATGCGTTACTGTCCTATGTACTATATATTCACTGAATAGACTTCTAAGTGTATTTTTTGTAGAAGTTCCAGTACTTTATTTTCCTCCTTGATACATTCCATTGGCTATCTTGATTAATTCGGGAACTCGATATCATGTCTCTAGAACTCATAACTGTCCCAGGAGTCAGGTTACACGGTCGCCCAAGCCGCGGACGAGATGGCATCTACAACCAAGAAGAAACGGTATCTTTAATCCGCCAATACTACGAACTCCTCGCCAAGATGCGATACTTCCCGGAGTCGTACATCAAGTATCCTCCCCACAATCCAGCCATCGATCTTGACCTGGCAAAGGAGCTCAACCTTGAGCCACAGGTCATTGAACTTCTTCAGGCACTCCCATATGTGGAGGGTTACAGTAATGAGGATGAATTCATTCTCTGGGGCAGTTTTGCCGACATGAGGGTTCCATTAATATTGCGCCAGAGTCGCGATCCAGCATATGCATGTCCCTCAAGCTCAGAATTCGATGATGCAGATGGGCCATATGTCAGGCCGTGGGAATTGGTAATTAACCAATGCGGAAATCATGGTACAATTATGTATCTCAACACGAGGAATGGTGAGCAGATTGGATACCTCGTAGAAACCGGCTTGCTAATTATGGTTGAGGACACATTACGATGGAAGGGCAGGACAGTGGAATATGTAGTGACCCCGCTCTAAGTGGAGTTGAGGAAGGTGGGCAAGGAACTAATACGCATTCACATGACCACCTACCCAGTCGACATGCGAAAGAGCTCCTCGAAGATTTCATGGATCGTCTTCTGAAACTTGAGTGGATTCCGTCATCAGAAGATCGTCGGATGCTACGTAACATGGATGGTGACGAGGTAGTATACTGCGTACAATGTTGGAAACCCCTTGTATCACTAACTGTTATTCCAGTATTATGATATGAAAGAGCTATTTCTCACCTATGGCTGGCCAAATAACTTCGATGCCTGTGGTTTCGACGACGCTTATGTGCGTTTGAGGGAATTCTTTAGGATCCGACGGGATACTCTTGAAGGCGCCCAGGATGTTCTCCGTGTCTTAGTAGAGATGCAAAAAGCTGAGGAGGATCTGGCGCGTCATTCTCGACGTCTACACGATGGCGTTTGGGATCGTGAGCCTAATAAGCTCCGACTTGAGGAAAGGAAATTAGAAAAGCTGACAAAGGCAAAGACCCAAGCGCTGGAGAAAATTCGTGCAAATTTCGAGGATGTTAAACAAGGCGTTGGGGGTTGGGGATCAGAAGAGGAAGAAATTCGGAAGACATGGCGAAATCACTTGAAGGATGAGGTGAGGAGGGCCCAGGATGATCTAACGTACATGACTGGGCCTGGGTCGCAGCATTACAATGAAGAGCAAGTATCTGCTCAAGAGGGAAAATTAGCCAGGGCCAAGAGAAGATTGGAGAATGTGCACGAGGAGCCAACGAGTGTGGAGATGGCTATTATGCCGCGGAAGAAATGATCATATATCATTATTGTGTGAAGAAGGACGAATAAAGGCAATCGAACACAACCACCGTAGGTTCCTCCTCAAGTCTAAACCTACCGCGCCATTCTTTCTGGACCCTTTTGACGATGAGAAAGCAAGGAGCATGTGTGGTAAACACAAGCAGCCGAGCACACCATTTTCTACAATTTCGGATACAAAGTGAGAAATGAACAGACCTCAACTTTCGCCTGGCCACCCCTCGGCTCTTTCTCAAATACATCGATACGTACAATCTCAAGCACCGCAAATTCATATGCTTGGAGTGCAGGTTCTAGGGCCGCGGCAATTGGATTGATCGTTTAGCCCCGGTTTTGCATCGCCTGGACTCGTACACCACGAGAAGTATAAGTTCAAAAAATAAATTTGCGAGTGAAAGCGCACATTAAGTCAAAGTGGGTTGGTACCCCGCAGCTGTCAGCGAACGATGTGTGGGGTAGATCTGCTGTAAAGATAGTAGAGGGCAACTGGACTTTCTTAGCAGAGGTGATTCCTCTGGTTGTGATCGATATAATTTGTATATCAGCTTAGATTGCTGTAGTCAGATTATCGTTATATGGGTCAAAATTCTGGTCTCAAATATCTTCCTTTGTTCTCAGAGAAGTTGCCCGATTGGAAATCGCTTAGAGGCGCTACCCCTATTTGCATGTGTTCCCAACTGTAGCCAGATCGTCCACGAGCCAACTGCGAGCCACTCCGCCGATTTGTTGTAGCCAATCCTCATAATTGAGACAATAGTTCGGAAAGCTGACCCGAATGATAAATAATCTCTGACCTACTTACGTAAACATTGTTCTTAACATTCTATTAGGAGTTGTACGAACTTAAACTTATCATCATCGAGGGAGGGCTCGATGATCATTCGCTTCAGCTGGGACCTGTCACCAGGACGAAAAATATAGAGAGCATATAATGTGATTAGCATGTTTGCCAAGATCATAGACTCGATTCATGTTAGCTAAATGCAGGTGATCAAGTCAAGAACCGCCGAGAATCATCATCCATAATCATCCAAACGTTTTTCATTTCTGCATGAGCTCCATTACTCCGCCCGCCTAATTTCAATTTGGGAAAAGCTATCATACATACAACATTACTATATCATTCAATCGTCGCCACAACCAACTTCAGGATCTCTTCTATGCTCTTTCCAGCATTTTTCGGATCCTTTGCTATGGCCTGCCAAAACTCTCCGTGTCTTGGTTCGCTAAGTATGCACTTTGATATCACGTCCGCTCGTTTTTCCTGATTGAGCCAAACCGTTAGCGGGATCTTACAATGGGGGTGATAGAAACTTACTTCTGTGCCATGTTGCAGCAAGAACTTGTAATACCAAGCCCAAGTATCTCCAAGATCACTGTCTAGGAGAATAGCCTTCTCGAACCAGGTCTGCGCCTTTTCCAATTTTCGCTCTCCCCATAATATACGGGCAACCGTAACGAAGAGAATAGGATCAGTGTCGACCTTCTTAATTGCTTCAAGAGCCCGCGGTTTTCGCTGCGTCCGAGCTTCCAGGTTCCAAATTGATTCCGTGTAGAGCAGTCCGCTGTTAGGTACTTCTTGTAGGGCTTTTGCCATCATGATCTTAGCCTGAGCGATATTGTTGGCTCGCCTTTCGACCCTAACAGATTCCGTCCATAATTCCGGAGACTTGGATACAGCTAATCGTGCTCTGTCAAGAACACTACGTGCCTTCACCACCAATCCGGTCCTCTCCTCGAGTCGGGAATATAGTAACCAGAGCGGAACAGATTTCGGACAAGCTTTCGTTCCAGTGCTGTAGGCTTCCCGTGCTTGCGGTATCTTGCCTTCACCTTCATATATCTGGCCCTTCATCATCCATAACTTGGGAGCGGCTGGGAATAACTGAAGTCCTTGATTCACAAGATCTAGAGCTGCCTCAACATTGCCCGACTGTCGTTCGAAGGCCACACTCTTCATCCATACTCGATCCGTAGGTGCCTCTTGTCTAGCGGTCTTCAGAAGTTCCCTAGCTTGCTCGGGTTGTTGGTTCTCGGCTTCTAGCTTGACGGCCGCAAGCCAAATGTCTTCGTTATTCGGGTTCTGGTTGAAAGCTCTACCGAGTACCCTTCTTGCGTTATCGATTTCCCCTGCCTGCCACTTCTCCTTGGCTAACATCATCCACAGAACTTCACTCGTAGGACGAGCTTCGACGGCTTTCTCGAGAAGCTGCCACAGCGCTTCCTTAGTGCCATGGTTCTTCTCTAGATCAGCAGCAGCCAACCACAATTTCGTACTTGTAACAAAGATGCGAAGTGCATACGCATATATCGCACGGGCTGTTTCGAATTTTCCACGATTTATACTTCCACGTGCGTCTTCCATCCAGATATCTTTCCGGTCGTCGTCTTCATCTAACCCCCAACCCAGCGTCTCGCGGATAATATTGCCACAAGTCAATATCGCCCCTTCTTCCTCACATTTTTCTGCTTCCGTGATCCAATCTTCTCTCTTTAACATGGCAGATTCCTTAGCTAGGGCCTGAACAGCGCGCCTCATAACATTGATCTTATTAGCGGTGCCCATTTGTTCCCCGAGACGCGCCGCAGCTATCCAGATTTCGTGCGAGGTTGGAATAGCCTTTCGAGCTTTGTTAAGAACTTTCTGCGCATTCTCTGACGTCTCCAACCGTGCGAGAGCCAACCACAGCTCAACGGAGAGAGGAATTATTTCGGTCGCCTTTGCAAGAAGCAAGCGCGCATCATCGGGGTCTTCCTCCAGATTGACAGCCTCTTTCCATAACATGACCGACTGTGGGATATGATCCAAAGCATGTCTAATCACCCGCTTCTTCGCCCTCGCTTCTGTCTCGAGTTTCATGGCTTCTATCCATAAACGCACAGAATGGTCGTTATTCTTGATGGCATTTGCAGCAATGATTTTGGCATTGTGGTTGTCGTTCAATCGAATATTTTCCAGCCACACATCCTCACTCTTGGGGCAGTGTTCACAGCCTCGCGCAATAACATTTCGAGCGGCGACAGTTTTGCCTGCCAATTCTTCCAGACGGGCCGCCGCGATCCATCCCGGCGCGTGTTTGGGATTAGTTCGAATAACCGATTCCAGCAGGACGCGTACACGCTTGATGTCACCGACACTATTTTCTCCTTCGTTGATTTGTGACTTGGCGAGACTTGTAAGGTAGCCTTTGGGATCAATGTTGGTCGAACTTCCAGCAACCGAGTCCGTTCCTTGCGAGGCTTGATCAAGTCTGACTTTGAGAACTTTGTCTCGAGCTGCGCCAATATCCGCGAAGTTCGTCATTGTTCCGTCAGCTCCCTCGCCCACAGAGCTCGCTCCGCCATCATCCATTACAGTTGTTCCTAGTTCTGTCGAGTCTCTTGCGCCAGCAATGACACTGTCAGGCACCGCATAGAACCTCTTTCTTAATTCTTGCTTGTTTCGCCTGTTCTTGCCTGTGAGATCTCCCACCTCCGGTAGGTTTGCCCAATCTTCGTCACTAACCGTTCCCAAAGCTCTTTTCAGGTCCGCAAATTGTTGTTGAATCTTGGGGTTATTTCGTTCGAATTCTTCTCGTTCTGCCTTCTCTCGTGCTTCCCTGTAAGTAGAATGGTCGGTAATCTGCTCATCTATTTCCAAATGATAAACTAAATGTAATGGAATTTAGGATGATGATAGAGGGGCAAACCAACCTTCGTATTTTTCGCCGCCTATCCATCTTCTCATCTACCTCCTGGTAAATCCTATCGGCTTCATCGTCGTCCTTATCGTATACACCACCAGAGAACAATCCCACTTCATTATCCGGATCCTGGAAGCGCTCATCATCCTCGTCGTCGTCTTTCTTCTCCGTAGCACCATAAGCTGTAGGGGCTGCTTGACCAAGTTGCGCAGCACGCTTTGCAAGAGCTTCTTTGATTTGGTCTTCGCTAGGACCTTCGCGCGCTGGACCTAGATCAGATCTTGTTGTGAACCCTGTTGCTCCTCTACCTAAACCAGCAACATAATTTTCTGGCGCCTTCTGACTTAGGAAATCGCGTCGTCCAGACATCTTGGCGCAAGAGGGGAATTTGTGATGATGCCAGACGAAATGGGAAGGCCAAAAGTAAAAAGATGTCGGTACATGCAAGGCTGAGGAAAGTGCCGCCGGGAAGCTAAAATGCTACGCGAAGGCAAAAACATTGACCTTATGCTACGGTGACTAGTTACCTCCAGAGGTGCAATGCCCGTATGGCTCAAGCTTACATAATTCTCGTTTACGTCCATCAGGTCTTCAGGGGAATCATTCTTAATTCAATCTTATCACTTTCATGTCACTCGCAAATACCGCCCGAGTTCTTACTTCCAAAGTATAGTGATAGCGCTAGTAAACTTCACGGCCGTGAATCGATTACCAAGTTATTATTCTCATCCTTTTGGCTGCCATAACTTGACAGTAATTATTGACCAAAGCGCATATATCTACCAACAGATCTTGGAGACAGCATTGATATCTTCCACTACTGGACTGGGTTGGCTGGCTGCAATATTTGAGTTAAGCTGCTTTCAGATTGGCGGGTGGGAGGAGTTATCAGAAAACAAGGCTAGTCATGTATGTAAGTTCCATGTCCGGATTGCAAACTTAACAACCTGCCCACCATTTTTGCCTATTATTCCCTTCCCAAACTTTCATCTTAGGCTCATTAGACCTGAAAGCATAGAGAGACGGCTCCCGGCGCCACCCACAGTACTTTCAAACAAATTGCTCTTTCTGAATTTGCCCAGGCTTCTAACTATTTGGGCCAGGCTTGAAAGGACTGTAGTTATCCGCACGTTGTCTCATCTTATATAAGATGGCGGGATGTCTATGCACACTCGGCATCAACCCCATACCAATAGACCTGCGTATTGCCTTTGCAATCTTTCTCTGATTTACCGGCCTCAACCCTGTCTCCCTGCTCCCTTTGATCCTGCCCATCGCCGTCATGTATTCAGACAATACAGAGAAGTTCTGGAAAAGTTCGCCCTTGTAAGCATCTGATCGCTTTCTAGAAATTTCTTCTCTAGACACATAGGATAATTAAAGGAATTGGCCCACCTTATACTGCTCCAAAGGTTTGAATCCAATAATATCAAAAACATCCTCGGTAACCTTAACCTTTTGCTTCCACTTTGCCATCTCTACGTCGCTCAAGTCATGCGGCGCATAGATATCCCCTACTCTCCACTTCCTCGAGATTTGTTTGCTCAGATCGCCTCTCAAAGTATGTGCGTCAATGTCGTCAATTGTATCTTGTCTGCTTTGGATTCTCGGAGCCCCTGCTCGCTCGTTCAACATTTTCAGTGCAAGGCCCTTTTTTTCTGTCTCTGCTATCAAACGTGTAACGGCGTCATGTCCGCCCAGAATATTTCCTGAGGAAGATGGTGCATCTACGATAAATTAATAAGTGAGAGGGACTGGGCTGCGAATTTAGGGAAACGTACCGGCAAGTTCTGTCCTTGTAGTAGAGAAGCACAGTCGTAGAGCCGGTTTTGTCGCGGTTTTCCGCAGTGCATTGAGACACTGTAACCGTGGAGGCATGTTGATGAAGTCTAAGGCGCTGGTGTGCGGTTCAAATCCAATGTTACGAATTGAGCGTTCCAATTGTTGCACCAAAATAATTCGGCGGCATGGATGTGACGGAAAAACTGTTTATCCGGATACCCCGGAAAATAAATTATTTCGGTGACTTTACTTCGCGGTTTTCTATCATTTTCTACAGACGAAAGGACGATTCACCCACCAAAATACTGCAGAATGGTTCGGAAACTCAAGCATCATGAGCAAAAGCTCTTGCGAAAAGTCGACTTCACTACCTACGCATCGGACAACAATCATCGGGATGCAGCTGTGATTAGAAGATATGCAATTCAAAAACCTGGGGATTATCAGAAGTACAACAGATTATGTGGTGTAAGCTTTCTTTTCATTTTTCTTGCTCAGTCACTATTTCGCATTCTTTCGTTCTCTTGAAAATGCTCTATGAGTCACAGAACCCAATTAACTTGCCGCAGTCTCTTAGACAACTTGCACACAAGCTATCGCATCTCCCACCTGATTCCGCCGTTCGCCTCAAGCATGAAGAGCTTCTTCTCTCCAAGCTCCACGACATGGGAATACTTCCAAGCAATGCTTCAACCTCTAAGCTCTCGTCAGTGGAAAACCACGTAACAGTATCAGCCTTCTGTCGGCGGCGATTACCTGTCGTGATGACTCGTTTGCGGATGGCCGAAACCGTGCAGGCTGCGACGAAGATTATCGAGCAGGGACATGTGCGGGTAGGGACAGAAACTATCACCGATACGGCTTTCCTGGTCACCAGAAGTATGGAGGACTTTGTTACTTGGGTTGACGGCTCCAAGATTAAGAGGAACATCCTGAAGTACAGGGAGAAGCTGGATGATTTTGATCTGTTGTAATGGAATGCGCTATCTTGAGACTCTGTCGGAGTTTCGGTTGCGAAATTGGCTGGGTATAAGTGGCGTTGGGTGTCTTTGAGAAGTTTTTATTTGGAAGAAATATCCAGTTGATGCTATATAAAACATATCTGTGGCGGGGGACCGAAATAGTATCTTTATGATGGCAACGAGCCCGTATACCTTCGTCGCCAGACTCAGCCGCCGAACTCGTCTGTTTATTTCCTAGTTTCGTGCCGACGAAATTTCATGAATAGTTTCTCCACGATTACGCTCCAGTATGATTGGGGTAAAGGCTAGTGCGGGAGCTGGACTCAAGCGATATTGGCGTACTTGCGGTGGAGGGATTGGAAAATGAGGGGAGAATGAGAGAAGTTGTGACGCCTGGAAAGCCGAAAGTAGTCTTAGGGATGACGTTTGGTTCTTGAAGATAGACTGTCTGACTTGAGATGACTACAGCTCCAACCTACGATAAGAGTTTTAACGCTCGGGAGAGGATCCTAGAGACTGGGGATTTAAGGAATTAGGAAAAGTAGCAAGGAAGTATTCAGTCGAAGGAGGTTCGAAGGAGGTGGCCTCAGCTTGAGCTACTCAGTTGTTAGAGCAAGCATATAGTCGTGGTAGTCTAGGAACTCATACTACAGGGGAATAGAGCCATGATCTAGTGAAAGTGGACTTACAAGTTGGCCAGTTTTCACAGCAGAATTAGCCAGCGTAGGAACCAAGAGGCACGTTCTTCTGTAATGAGAACGTGATGTCTTGCTATTTCCATGATCGTGTTAGATAGAACTCTTAGTGATTGGAGATGCCATACATTTCTAATGCTTCTGTCATCGAATTAGAGCGCCTAGTTCATGAGCATCGATATTGATGAGTGAATATCTGAGCAAGTTCTACGTTCTCCTCCACTTATACCCCGTAGGTGACCATATCATGGCCGCATAAATCCTGAAATTCACTCTTTTCGGGAGCTAGCAACGGAGTTGGGTAAATTGCGGTGTCATCATCTATTGAAGTATACTGCTCCTTTGGACTTTTCTTGAATGAAATATCCTGCGGCGATTGCGCAGACGAATGAATATCTGTAGTAATATCACTTGGGTTTGAGGAGATCCGCGAATTAATCCGTAGCAGATCTTCGCGGATAATCCACTGCATCGAACGAACTTTTACCCTTCAGACTGCGGTTATAAGTTCTCCGAAAACATTTCGCCCTTGGCCAGAACACCTCAATACCATAAACACTAGAATATCTCTACATATCTCAAAGAAATTAACTACTGTCGCTAGGGTCTGAGACACTGCACATTGAAGATGGATAGTAACGGCACTCGTGAGTCATGATCTTCCACTTACTTCGCCTTGGTCGAACGAAACTGCAATTCGATCTAACCACATCATATAGTAATAGAGAAACCAAGTTGGTGGTTATCCAGCATGGACATCGAAAGGCCGACAACTGTCGAGATGGAGAAATTCTATGCTCGGTGGCGTTCAGGCTCTGGTCCTCAGCTGGATGGCACCTTTGTCAACAAGCAAGCTTCTACCAGTGAAATTACTACTTCTACCGATGAGATTACTTCTTCTACCAATGAGATTACTTCCGTATCCTTCGAGACGGGCAAGGAAATTACTAGGTCTATTCCAGAATCCTTGAACATCGGTAAGGCGCTTTCCTCAAGCTGTTTATTCTCCTTTGGGAGCTGTCAGTAACTGGATTCACAAATAGCATCGTTTGCGAAGCAGATGATAAAGAATGGCAACTACATACTCGAAAGTGAACTATCAGGGTCTTCCAACAACGTCAGTAAAGGTATTCTCAGCCAAAAGCTATTCAAACATTATATTGCTAATACGAACTCTGCCCAGAACTCCCAAGCACCAAAGCGTCTACATCTTGTGCGGACTACGACGACCAGCAAAGACAATCTACAAACAATTTCTCGCTCGGGGAAATGTTCGAACTGTACAAAATTGCGAGAGTCTACCAGGTGGTCCATAAACCGGGAACATCTCCATCGATATACCTCCGAAGACATCTTGCGCAAAAGCACTTGTATAAACAAGGTCAGAAGCTTTCGAAAACACTGAAGGAGCAGAGGGAGTGGCTGTGCGATTTTGAAAAGAACTTGGCGAACTTCTGGACTAAGTGTGCTGCTGTGAACGACAGGTTTGAAGTATGGTCTGATGATTTGGACCCAGAAAGTGACAGTACGGAAATTGACGTTGGCACTGGAGGGATTGTAGATGACTTGGTTCGTAAGTGCTGGTATTGGGGCGAGAACTAGGACTGCAAGGTAGATACTACTCAGTAGCTAGATTGGTGGTTTGCTGGTAGACCGTCCTTTGATCTTGGGTACAATCATTGCCATGTATTCTTGTTGTAATCTTTCCAACTCGGTTCTCTTTGCATTAAGTGATAATGAGGGTAGATAGAACTCTCGTAGTGTCGTCGAAAGCAGCACTTAATTCTCCCTAGATCCTTTCCATGTGTTGCCCAAGTCAATAATTCGAGCCTAACAGAAGCAAAAGTCGAGCTAGTGACTCGCAATGAGGCAACCGTAAGCGAAACAATTATCTGGAAGATATACAACTGCAGGAACTAGGCAGTGAAGTACGAGCCAAGACGGGGGAAGAGGCCCTTCTAGGGGAAGCTCATACTGCAGCTGTGCCGCAGACCGAAAGGAGCCTAGAGTTGGCGGCTACATATCTTTTCGCCTGCGGTGTCATCGAAGGGTCTTCTTATTCTACAAAACCGAATTTAATTCCCGTGAGGAAGTTAACAATGAATAAGGGGTTCGTTTACCTATTCGGAGTCGAAACATCAACGCGGTTTCTCAATTGATGCGTCGTGGAAAAGTACAGCACTCCGCCAAGCCTCCACCTTGTAAGGGTTCTCGCAAAATTTGCACCTGCATACAGACAGCTGAAAGCTAATGCTGCCGTCAGTCTCAAAGGCTCACTATGTCCAATATACAATGGATACCTACCGAGCCGCATGATCCTCGGGAATGGTCGCGCGAGGTGTGCCGGAACCTTCGCGAATTAAATATGTATGCGGAAACCTGGGGCTTCACCATCTTCCGCACCGTCTACACGCCTGAGTCCAATGCGCAATTCCAATCGTTCTTGAGGAAGCTCAACAGCTATGTTAAGGACTACGTGTTCCGCGATCTCAACAGTCCTCCACAAAGCTCTGGACCACCGTATGATCCGGTTCCAAACGAAGAAATCATGCGGCGATTCGTGAATGAAGTCGTTGAAGATCCGAAATTGGACGGCGTGAATGAAAACCAAGTCAGAGATGCATTTGCGCAATGGTTGAGAGACCACGATGTCGATCTGGAAGAACATGCGCTTATTACTCGTCATCGAGTGTGCATCATGGTTGACGAGAGCGTGTTGAATTCTGTAGCAGCGGCTCCGGAAGATCCAAATCAGCCCTATGAACTTGAGAGCGTATGGGTTAAGGTGGTCGAGTACATTGACCCGGAAGAGGAGCAGTGGCAAGCATGGTTCAAAGCTGGGCTGGGTGCACTTTACTGCCTATGGTTCAATCATCTTGCCGGTGAAAATGCCGAGTATATGTACGACGGTACCGTTTCATTTGGTAGGCAGGTGTACCTAGGGTAGAATCTAGCCACGCAGAGACCGCAACATTCTACGATTTGTTTTCTGATTTCCAAACACCAGAGAGTTCAGTTTCTGAATACCTTGGGGAGGAAGGACATGATTCATGTCTATAGTCGCCCAATATCCAAGGCAGGAAAGTTGACTGACATGGGACAATGTATTGTAACCTTACTATGTTGATATACATTTAAGTAATCTTAGCTACTTATTGGTCGTCGACTTTTTGGCAAGTATTCAATCATTCATTGGTAATAGCAAAGTAGTAGTTAGGCTATCGCATAAAAGTATATAGAAATCATATTGTAAAATGCTGCATCTTCGATGTTCAGTGGGTTGTCGGATGGATATCAAAACCCTAAAGGTTCTTGACTTAGCGCATCAAGGATTATATCCATATCAGATCCTAATGATCTTAAAGTCTTGATGATACTCCGATTTACTTCCGCAGCGGCGCCCGTCCTATGCATCCACTGATTCCGTAACGCCAACGTCTGTGCCGCAACCCAGGTTCTAGCTTCTTGGGATGCTTGAGCAAGTTCGCGGTGGAACCAGAGGTCCCAGTACCTTACGAGCTCGATCTGTGTATTGCCGACACCGCTGTTATGCACTTGTTCCACGCGGTACAATTCAAGTCGTATGTCATCGTTGATAGCCCTGATCGCGGCTTGAATTTTAGGATGGTTCATATAGTGAATGACTCCAATAACCTTCAATGCTTGTAAGTAAAGCCCCTCCAGGATTTTTTTGGGCTCAGATATCTTACCGTTCGGATAAACATGAATGCGGCAGTTGGGTCTTCCTTTTCCACAAGGTCCTTCATATCTTTCTCATTTTTGTAAGCTTGATGCATTAGCACCTGGAAATAATTTCTTAGCTGAGTCCAATTTGCGCTGTAAGTTACTCCCTATACCTTATTTTTAACCGCGTTAATTGATTTAATCGTTAGAACAAGATTAGCTCCATTTGCTCTACTTCCCAAAGCATTCATTATACGCGTGCGGGGGTCAAGGCTTTGCTGTCCGCCAGTCATCGGTGGTGTCTCAACGGGCAAAGGATCAAGCAACGCCTGTTCATAGAAGCCTGCTACAATTGGGCCGACACGAATGGTAGTTCCGGATGTAATAGCACCTGCAGATGCAGCTCCCAAGAATCGCGCCGGCGTGTTAAGTTCTATAATGTGTTCCCCTTTAAGGCTGTCAGTTAAACGTTGATATGAGATAGGACGACATCAAGCAGTTTGAGAGCATCAGAACCCACCACTTGATGGACCACTTTCTATGTCGTGAGAATTGTCTTTAATGCGATATTACATTCCAAATCTTGACTTTAATATATAATAATCGATTTCCGAAGATTTGAATTGCAATAGACAATCTGAAAGATATTTTATAAAGTCCAGATCTGGATTTCCAAATATTCAAAGAAAAATTTGAGCTTAGATAATCAGAGTGATTTTGGGCTGAAAAAGAAGTTGTGGTCATTCCAAGGATTTGCAACCTCTGATGGAACGAAAACTCTGGAAACATATGTTGTATGAGAGATGTTGGATCTGACTTACTATTGAGTGCTCCCCCTGGTCTACGACCTTCGAGCGGCTCGACAACAGTCACTACATCCACATCAGTACAATCTCCGTCACGACCAACATCAAACACAAAATCCCATAGAGGATCGTCGGGTCACATGTCACCAGCCTGGTAGTACTACACGGGTATTTAGTAATCTTTAGAGTATGAGAACTATGGGATGATCGGAACCTACAGTGAGTGATGTAATGACAAATGTGTTCCTCTCAACGGGCAAAGAAGCCACCTTGAAGTGAAACGATCGCGGTTTTCCAACACGTTTCTCCAGTGGAGATTCTGCCGCATTGGTGTTGTATGGAATCCTCCAGTGCGCACCATCTTGGCCGAGGTTGCCTGATTCATTTGGGACACCAGAAAAACTGTCGCGTTTGGTGAACTCATCGTCACTGGGCTCCTCGTCACTTTGACATTCAGTGTCGTTAGCATCACAGCAATCCCGTGTTAGGCAGAAGCAGTTGGCTGTGCTTGTCTTCCCAATTCTGTCGTTGATATAGTCCATCTCACAAACGACCTCATTCACTGCGTCGTCACGGCTGAATGCTGTACTTATCTTGCCATTCACCCATGCTTTGATTTTGGAAAGCTGTAAATTGGGGAACTTTGAAGGAACGTAGTCGTTCCAAATGCTCAATTGATTTTGAGTTGGAGACATGAAAAGCAGAAGAAATAAGAAGCTTTCGACCTTATGGTAAGGCAGATTAAAGGTGCCGGGTAAACGATCTCCTAGGGCATGATTAGTCTATGTAGGAAGGGCTTTCTTGGGCTCACTTACGCAGCTCAATCGAAGAATTCCCGAAGTCGCGCTTCTTCCACCACCCTTCATTGAATGCATCGTAGTCGCAAGTGGGTTGATCAAGAAAATCGAGGAGGTCACTTGCGTAGTTCTCGTCTCGCCCGTCTAGTTGCTTAGTGACTGTCTGAAGTTTTGGTAAGCAACACTTGGAACGACCGCCCTTTCCAACACAGCCTCCCCCGTACTTATCCATACCAACTCTCACACGGTCGGGAGGACATCCACTTAAGCAGTAACTATCCTCTGACCAACTGCGACCAGCAGGACCAAAGCCGATATCATTGTACCATTGGCAGTCTTCCCATTTGCTGTTGTCATCTGTTGCGTCACAGCAATACTTTCGTTCCTGGACAACAAGCTCATGTGTCTTGGGACTGTAGGATCGAACGTTGCATTCAGCGCCACCGCTACCCGTAGTGGACGACACAATCTCGGTATTGCTGCAGATGCCGTTATCACAAAGAGGCCAGTCCGCCCATGAGCATTGATTGTAGAGTTTCGTGGCTGATATTGAAGGAGAGACCGTACAGCATGCGGCTTGGTATTTGTTGTTATTGCAATACATGGAATTTGAGCCCACTTCAACCATACCACTGACAAATAACGTTAGCATCTCGGAAACACGCGATGAATCGCGGCATCAAGCATGGATTGATGTACTAACACATCGCTCGATTATTTGTGGGAAGTAGATAGACAAGGACCAGTCTATCAATTTGCTTCCTGGTCAGGGGCAGGTAGACTTACTTGGGACACTTAGGATCACATTTTCCGTTATTGTGAGTGTACCAACCACAAGTTGGATTTTGCGAAGGGGGACAGCAGAACTGATGACTTCCAATTCCATCACAGGCAGATTGATCGGTAAGATATTCTGTACCTTTCGCACCAGCATCCTGACGCAGCACTCGGGTCCATCCAGAAGGACATTCTGCAGATGAAGAGTTAGTAGTTTGATATCTTCACAAAACGTGGAAAACCAACCTTCTTTGCAGTTCGTCCACTTGCATTGTGGAAACTGCGTCACAGTCGTTGTAGAAGTGTCCTCCTCGCTTGTTTCCTGTAAAGCTACGATTTTTCGATTTGCGGCTGTGGCCAAAGCTTTGGTGAAGCTTCCATCTGGAGTGTCATGAGAGACGGCCCATACCATCAGTCCACCCATACACTGACTACGTGCAAAATTTGCTTTCATTTTGAGTGTATCCGCATCATCATAGGCAACCCACTGGTCCTCGTCGTAGGTCAGAATCTTTACCGCCGCATTTTTATCAAGCACTGGCTTGTTTCCCGTGCTTTCAATGATATCAGTGATCTCTGAGCCTAGAAGAATACTGACTTCTTGACTGCAAGGGCCCTTTTTGGCGCCGGAATCAAAAGTACAGCCCGGACTTAAACAGTTGGGACTACTAGCTGTGAACGCTCTACCATAAAAAGCCGTCCCTAATACAACCTTATTGGGGGTAATGTTGTTCCTCCATAGAAGGTCCATGGCCTCCGTGATCTCTGTCAAGTTTGTATGCGCATTAAGGTAATTACCAACCCACTTGTTGCCTATGTACTGTCAGTCTAATGAGTAGAGCGTCCATCAATATATGCAAACCTTTGTCCCAAGTGCCGTGTAAATCTTTTTGCGTATCACATGTCAGCAGATTTCCGAAGCAATTAGCATATCAAGAATCGCCTTGTCGCCTCGAACATCACTGAGGTCAACGTCTCCACCAAGAAAAAAACATACCGTATGTCATCCTAAAAGATACTCAGTCGAATACATGAACTTTGGAAGGCAAAGACTTACATATTGAACCAGTCAACATTTTTGACGAGCTTCGCGATATCAAAATGCTGGAGGTACCAGTAAGATGCAGGTAACGTGATGGACAGCCCATCTCGACCGCCAGTTGCTTTCAGACCCCTCTTAAGTCTTGCAATGAAAGTGGGAAAGTTCGCAAAATCTTCCTTACGGCCACTTCGATCTTCGGCTTCAGGGTACTCCCAATCGATATCTACACCATCGAAATCGTAGGTTGCCATAAAGCTGGTGAGAGATTTGATGAAAGCGTTGGTGTTGGCCTCTGAACTTGCAATATCTGAAAAGGTGGTAGCTGTTGGGCCCGGGTCGTTGAAAAGACCATCCCCCAATGGCAATGAACACTTTGAGGTCTGGATCATTTCTCTTCAGGCCTGTAAGTCTTTTGTACATTTTTTTATCGGTCGTTGTGGCTGGTAGGATTTCGAACGTTTTTGGATCAACAGTCGCAAACGCAAAGTTCAAGTGAGTATAAACCCCCATTGGAATGTTTTTGGGCAAGAAAGCATGGCATGGTCTGTATGCTGACTACTTTTCATAGTAGCTTACTACTCTCGACAAACCACCGATGGTGGGGCATGATGGCCGTTTGACCTTCTTCATTCCGCAGAACTCTTCAGTGAGCCCACAAAAGCCATACTTGGAGCAGCAAACATTTAGGGGGCATTTTGAGACTTCTGCAAACACTCCATAGCCACCAGGATCACAATACGATTTGGTATCACACCCAGCAACGCACGAATCTCCGCAGTCTTATATTTTCGTAGTCAGCATAGGAACTTTGGCGTTGATTCTAGAAAGTTTACGATGCACCAATTCACGGACCAAGTTTCGATTTCCGAACCTAGAATCCCTGTTTGGTTTGGTCCGTGAAGGAATCGATGCACCGTCTACTCGTAATTGTAACTTACAGTCAGGACCAAGCCCACAAAACCCAAAGCTATTGCAGCAACCTGATGCGCAAGGATTCGATGCGTCACAGCCTAGTTTGAAGTCGCATGTACCAATGCAGCCATTGCCACAATGATCCGGGCCGGTACCACAGATACCAAATTTGCTACAACAACCACTGGCACATGGTTTGGTTCTACCGCAGGTTTGGGCAGACGCGAATGATAATGCTAGTAGTAGCAATAACAGGATATAGAGTCGTCGTGGAGGTGACTGAGACGCGAAGAGGGCCATGATGTGCCAATGACGAGCTGATTGAATTCAATGAGATGAATGGATGAAAGAAGGGCGAGCGTTTGCTCAACAGATAAGATCCCAACTTCCAGGTCTGGATCTTCAATGAAAGGAGTTTGATAGAAAAGTTCGTTCAATATGGTTATCCTCGCTCAGTAATATACCTGACCTCGAAAGGTATGAGATGGTCCATACCTGACACAGTCCCTGCTACTCTGCCCACGACTATGCCATTGACTGCCAACTACTCGCGGCCTAACCGAAAGTAAGGTGCGGAAGTCGCTTATGGCAGTCAAGGAGATGGTGCTAGGCAACTAAACGCCGAACACTGAAGAGAAGGCAATCTCGGATGAAAGCAATCCTTCGTCTGCGCCAATGCAACCTCAAATTGCTCTATGGTCTCGAGTATCTGATAGCCCGGTCAATCAGATTTTTCAATTCAATAGTTTCTCTTCCAACAGTTGGTATTTGATTAATCTTCATTTTGTGACTCAACCCTTTATATCGCAGAAGATTTTCATCCAACAGCCTACCAACCAACCGCCAAGCATACATTCAGCCAAGTAAATGAGGCGTCTTGCTCGAGATGGTATGATTGCCAAGATATTAGCGAGGCTTTAACGTTTTTGAGGTAGAAACCAGGCTCGGAGCGCCCCGAATAGATCTACTAGATAAGCGGGGCAGAAAAAATGAAGATCAAAAGAAGAGTCAACTTCCTTTCTCTTGGCCAATTGGGTGAATGCCTATATTCTCCTGCACTGCGCCGTTGAAATAAGCTTGAATGCATACAAATTTGGACCCTTAATCATAGCTTTTCCAACTGCATGAGTGGAGTCGCTTGGTGGAAAATGGACCCTGCAACCTAGGTTCTCGTTATAAACTCCTTGTACTCTCAGAGACGATTTAGATAGATCATAGCCGGAGTTTCTGCTCTTTTCGTTATGGCTCATGTTTTCCGAACATTATACTCTCAGGTATTCGCCACGGATTGTGCCCAGAGTCTTGGTAATAACAGTCTCGTCCTCTTGGCGTTTATCAGAGTGTCGATTAGCTTGTATTGCAGGCATTGGTACAAGGTACACAACGCAACTTCGAACGGATGTGATGTGACAGTGATGTTGGAGTCAAACAACGAGAAGTATATCAGGATGTTGTAGCGAACTACATCTGGAATGTAATCTACGCTTGCATCAAACATATTTCGGATAATAAAGGTAGTATGCAGCGTGAAAGGGGAAGGTATTCTGGAGAATTTTGAACCAGGATGATGAACTTTGAAGAACACGGCATGTCTATGTTTTGCTGAGATTCACTTCTTCACTTCTTCAACACTGTATTTCCCGGCTACCAAATCGGTTCTGCATCAGAGACTTCTTGTGCCATGGCGAGGCTATCCCTCCTTTTCCGCTGCTTCTATGTGGCATTTTTTGTTATGGCGACCGTGTCCGCGTCCCATTCCGCTCGTCACAATGATTTTCACCGAAAGAAAACAATAAGAGATCGCGCGACAGCATCAGCGAACCCTTCTAGACTGGCTTTGGCGAACAACACAGCTGTAGGTTCCCAAGAACTGGTTGAGCAGGCACTCGCCGCGCTTGCTGTGGTCAACAAAGCCAGAATTGAGAATCCTCACTTCAACGTATATGAGTTTAACAATAACCAATCATCCCTTGGCTCAAGCTCAGATGCGCCACCACTCGATGTCAACTTAGCATCGCTCCAAAATAGTACTATAAAAGTAGCACGAGACGCGTCCAACTCGTCAATTCACAACAGTTTGAGGAAATCTTATTCCATCCCAAAGGAGCTCGCGGCTGCAGCTCGTGTTATTGCCGAGGCTACTCCTCAAACACCAACCGGGGACCAACCAGAGGTGGCTGCCAACATCCGAGAGATGTATGCTTCCAAGATCAATGACACGAATTGGCCTCCACAAAAGCTCGTTCATGAGAATGGCCTTTTAGAATATGTGCCGGACATGACGCCCGTATCAAACGACAATGAGACTGCGACCTCGATAACGAGACGTGATGCTGACGCGACATTCTGGATGGCCACAATTGAACAAAGAGGCTCCAGCCCATTTGGGCCTGTAAACTATAAGGTTAGTGATTCTGAATCCTCGTGGCATTATAGGCTGATGATATGTAACACAGGTCTGGAGGAATGTTATGGACTATGGAGCAAAAGGTGATGGCGTAACGGATGATACTGCTGCTATCCAGAGAGCAATCTCAGATGGGGGAAGATGTGGCGCAAATTGTAAGCAGAAAATAAACACACAAGATTTCCTCTTCCCATCATGCTAACCTGAATGATTAGGTGGCTCTAGTACAGTCGTACCAGCCGTGGTTTGGTTTCCTTCCGGTGTTTACTTGATCAGCTCACCACTGATACAATATTACAACACTCAATTCCTAGGTGATGTGAGTTTTAAGTTTCGACCAAAGCTACTTAGGCGCGCACGTGACTGATTCTACTAGCCAATAAATCTTCCTACCCTGCTAGGTGCAAAGAGCTTCGTGGGATCAGGGATCATTATTTCAGATTTCTATGTGAACGATCAAGATGAATGGTATATACACGATGTCGCCGTTTCGCAGGTCTGAAAGACTGACTGGAATTGATTAGGTATCTCAATACCAACAACTTCCTTCGAAGTGTCAAGAACTTCAAAATCGATATTCGGGTACGACTACACTTCTCATCAACTTACCTTAACCTCGACTGACATTAGGCTTGCGCAGAACACGGATACTGGAGCGTACATATGTGGAATTCACTGGCAGGTGGTAAGTTGTCATCCTTTCATACTTCGTTTCTCTTGCTCTGACATCACTTTGTAGGCTCAAGCGGCGTCCTTGGAGAACATTGAATTTTACATGCTGTACAACACAGATGTGCCATCAAATACACAGCAGGTGAGTTGGCAGTCGTTTACTCCGAGCAGGAATACTGATAATGTAGGGAATTTATATGGAGAATGGCTCCGGTGGATTTCTTGCCGACTTGACGTTCGTGGGCGGAAATTTTGGGTAAAACCTCTCCTGTATTATTGATGGCCATGGCCACTAAAAACTTCGGCAGGGCATATTTCGGCAATCAGCAGTTCACCACAAGCCAGCTGGTTTTTGTACAATGTGCTACTGCATTGCAAGTTCACTGGGATTGGGCATGGACTATGCAAGATTTCGTGATTGAATCATGCCAGAGGGGATTAGTAGTAGTGGGCGGCGTAAGTTCAATCAACACGATGTAATTCTTTTGCTGATCACATAAAGGCTGGTGGCCCCTTAAGTACAGGACAGTCGGTGGGCTCCCTAGTACTCACAGATGCTATAATCGCCAATACGCCACAGGGTATTGTGACCTCATTATACCAGGAGAACTCAACCTCTCTACTGATCCAAAATGTCGGATTTTTCAATGTCAGAGACAGTATTACTGACGATGTATCCAACAAAGTTCTACTTGCAGGGGGTGACTCGGTTCTGGTAGACAGTTGGGGTTTTGGACTCATCAGTAACGCAGCTGGGAATGCATCATTCATCAATGGCTCACCTATTCCTGCCATGAATCGTACGGTAGACCTCCTCAGTCCAACCCTCGCCTATGTGAAGCCAAATCTTTTCACCCGCCGAAGGCCAAAGTATACTGACATTAGTTCAAGCCAAGTCATCGATGTGAAAGCTGTGGGAGCGAAAGGAGATGGAAAGACTGACGATACCTCGGCTTTAAACAGCATACTTTCCAATGCAGCGAACATGTCTTCAATTGTATTTTTTCCATTTGGCATCTACATGGTTACGGATACCATCAAAGTTCCGGTGGGCTCTCGTATTGTAGGGCAGGCATGGTCACAAATAATGGGTACAGGGCCCAAGTTCCAAGACGCAAGCAACCCGCGCCCGGTCGTTCAGATGGGCAGCGTAGGCGATGTCGGAATACTTGAGGTTCAGGATATGCTTTTCACCGTTTCCGGTCCAACAGCGGGAGCCATAGTGGTTGAATGGAATGTTAGAGAATCATTCCAAGGTGCTGCAGGTTTGTGGGGTATGTTACTGTTGCTCCTGTCGCTTCGATTGAAGCAGTCTTCAAACACCGACTAACGGTTTACTCCAGATTCTCATATCAGAGTTGGAGGTGCTACTGGCTCCCAGCTCCAAAAAGAGCAGTGCCCGAAGAACTCAGGAAGCGTAAACCCAAACTGCATCGCTGCGTCGTTGCTAATGCACTTAACATCCCAATCTACAGCCTATCTCGAGAACGTCTGGGCGTGGGTAGCAGACCACGACATGGATAAGGTGTCCCAAGACCGGATTGACATATATGCCAGCCGTGGAATATTGATAGAGAGTCAACGTGCATGGCTATATGGAACAGCTTCTGAGCACAGCGTTCTCTATCAATATCAACTATCTGGTGCAAAAGACATTCTATTGGCAATGATTCAAACAGAATCACCTTACTTTCAATCCGTGCCCGAGGCTCCCACACCCTTCTCTACCGGTCTCTTCAGTAACGACCCGCAATTCAAGGATTGTGATGGCGAGTCCGATACATGTGCCGTATCGTGGGCTATTCGAATTATCGACTCCTCAACTATATATATTCTCGGGACTGGACTGTACAGCTGGTTTAGTAAATATGATCAGACATGCGTAACCACAGAAAATTGCCAGGACCGCGGCTTCGAGATCGAGCAAAGCTACGACATCTGGATCTATAACCTGTGCACGAAAGCCATCGTCGAGATGATCAGTCCCAAGAATGCAGTCGCGACCTATGCCCGCGACAATGTAAATGGCTACCTATCGTCGATTCTGGCATGGCTCCAAGGATCAAACACAACGGTTGGAGCGCGGAACTTCGAGGGCTTTTCTCTGTACACGCCAGATGGCGTATCGAACTTGAATCTTTCAACAAGCTGTCAGACCGCGCTAACCCAGGTAGTGAAGTGCGATGACTACGTCGCGCGATTTGAAGAGACGAAATATTATGGGTCGCTCGACAATGACACACTGACTGAATTAGTCTGCGACGCAACCTGCGGTGACAGCCTCAGCACTTGGTTTGACTCCGTGGACCTCTCCTGTAAAGGTTCAAATATAACGGGCGGGGTACCAACCATTATCGGCGGTAGGATATGGGCGGCATGGAACGAGACTTGCTTGACGGATCCTGCCACTGGACTGAACTGCAATGGTAAGTAATAATCGAGGCCCTGTCATTTCAGACTTATACTTACACCTTCTCTAGATGTTATCAACAACTTCACTCTCGTCAACAGCATTGAAGATATGCCAAAGTCAGAGATCTGCTCAATTTGTTACATCGAGCGGAACCAAATGATGCAACGCACTTCTTACTCGATCTACGACGATCGTTACAAGTCCGACTTGGAGTATATACATTCTCGCTGCGACAAAGCTGGCTCTACTGATATTCCTCCGTTGATCATCACCCCGGATTCTCCCAGCGATACGCCTTGTATTTCCGGCTCAACATACACTACCAAAGGCGGCGAGTCCTGCGATACCATTGCTCTGGCAAACAGTGTTTCCTCTGCATCGCTATACATGGCCAACCAAATCGTGATCGGGAACTGCACCACTATACTCCCCAACCTAGAATTATGCCTTCCTCTACCATGTGCTGAGACGTACATCCTCCAGAAAAACGACAGCTGCACGACAATCGAAGACTCCTCACCGCTTAATCTCACCTCCGGCGCAGTACGATCCTACAACCCCTGGATATCGTACGGCTGCGAAAACCTGCAAGAAGCCAGCGCCTTCTACGGCGCAATCCTCTGTCTCAGTCCCCAAAATGGCGTCTACAACAAGACAGGTCCATCTTCCGGCGACACCACCATCCCAATCCCCGTCACGGGATACTCATTGCTTGCAACGCGCACACCGGCGAATGCAACACTTGCAGCGGGGACGACGACGCGGTGTGGGAAGTGGCATGAGCGGGTGGACGAGGAACAATGTGTGCAGATTTGTATGATGGAGGAGATTCCCATCGGCTTGTTTGAGGAGGTGAATCCGAGTCTTGCTAAGGGAGACTGCTCGGGGAGCTTGAAAACGAATACTACGTATTGTGTTGGGCCTACGTACGATTGGAATATGACGGTGACGGATGATGCAGATGTGGTGAAGAGGTGGAGTTGGTTTTAGAACCTGGGTGATGGAAAGGGGAATAGCTATGGTGAGTGTGTGCTAGAGATAGAATAGATGGGATGGGATGTGATATTCTTCATCTAAATATCTTCCATGCATGCAGGATGGAATGAAATCGTGGATGCTTAAATGTCTACACACATTGATAACAACAACCCTGTCTCTGCCTGAGTGAAGAACTGCCATAAGGTTGATCATGAAATCCTTCCTGTCCACCGAATCACTTGATTAAATAGTGAAGTGACTAATGATTCAATTTATCTGGCCCAATATAACTCCCAACCTTGGCCGGAGACTACCAATCACCTGACGCACGCAAGTGAACCAAAATATTTTGAGCCTACCTTAATAAGTCTACAGGATACAGCGAGGATGTGGAAACAAAGCACATCTGATATGAACGTAGCTCCGACCCCAAGAAACTATCCCGAATCGCCTTACCCGTAGGCATCTCTACTGTATGATTCGGCACCAGCATTTGCGGCTGATAGCGAAAAGTACTTATGTAGGTAAGTAAGTATACAGCCTCAGCCTCCATGCAAAAAACAGCTGTTTGAAATGGCTCTGGCGTCTTATTTCCTACTCGGTCTCTCCCGTGTAGGTGGTGGCCCAGTACCAGCCAGCGGGTAGCTACCGCACCGAGCCTCTCAGCCCCAAACGCCAACAGAACCGCTTCCCGCACCAGCTGGGCGTCTATGGGAAGGGAAGAGAATTGGGAGTTTGTGATATAATTGTATTTATTCAATGTGCGGCTCTGCTGGAGGAGTGAGGAAGGGTGGTGAGGTGAATGGATGATAGTAAATCTTACTAGTATGGAACGGAAGAGTAATTGTAGTGTAAGAGTGAGTAAGGCAACCAGTGCGGGGCTTGGGCTGCGATGGGACTTTGCGAGATTGAGACAGTGCGTCATCGTTTTTTGCGCCGAAGTTACGATGTCTTGCGTCTAAGCTACTTGTACACTAGTTCTCGAAGCTGCAACTTGGTGCTGCAGAATTTGGTCATCTTGACATGGATGGGCTTGGCATGGAACCATCGTGTCGCAGTGCAGAGAGGTTGGGAAATGGAGATTCGATAGGGATGAAAATTTGGGAACGGGATCATACTTGGAGAATATGTTACTTCCGTGTCATATAGGGAAAACGACTTTTCTGCAATATCTTCGAAGCTTCGAAAATGGATACCGAGTCTTGTCCGAGTATCATTTGTGAGTCAACTTTGGGGTGAAAATGTTGAGTGATTGAATGCTGGTGTCACGAGGACGAGGATCAATCCATGGTATCATGCCCATCTGTACTTCCGTAAGTACAGACTCTACAAAGATCATATGTGGTTTATTCCCTCTTCCTGGGCCAGCTGGACTCGACAACGATTCACTGCCCTGCCTTCCTTCCTTCCTTCCCGGCGCTACCATATTTCGCTTTGCTTAAGTATTTTGTTTGAACTTTGGCCTGACCCGACAAGAACCCAATTACCCAAACCCAAAACCCAAACACCGACCACTTGCCAAATCCTTGCTATTTGTTATGCAGAGAGCCTTGTAGACGCCCTGTGAAGGTGTGTAGTGTGGTGCATTGCATGCTCGCCGTGTCTGCCAAATATCCAAGCTTCCAAGATTTTTGTGTTGATTTGAGGAGGGAAATCGTGGGAATACGGCCATCATCCGAAGTCCCCGCTTCAATCTTTCCTCGCCATTCGACATTCGATTCTTCGACCCCTCCAAGCCTAAACAAGTCTGTGAGTACAACATTAGACCACCCCTCTCCTCCACCTTCATCTTCGACGAACTCTTTCGCTGTCCCACGCTCAACTCGACTTCTACGAAAGGCAACCAACTCTCGCACACCTCCCAAATCCATCACGAGTTGCTTTAGCCAAACATCTTCTCACCGTATGAGGCTACGAATAGTGGAACAATAAGTCTTCGCAGCGCCATCCACTCGTACCCAGCCGGTCAGAGGGGCAAGAGGAAGAGGAAGAGGGAAAGAGCAGGCGCGCAAACCTGTCAGCAAAGCCCCGAACGGACAGGGCTATCTTCTATTTTCGATCATCCTTCCACTTCCACTCCAACACCCCACCAACTTTCTACAATCCATTGCGTATCATCTTTTTGCATAGTACCAACTTCAACAACATAATATTCTCCATCTAACAACTTGATTTACTTCTCAATTTTTACCCATTCTGAAACCGCATCTTTTTACTTCAATTCACAAACCAAAATTGGCACAACAGAAAAGATCAACATGCCAGAAGTGTCGAGGGTCGTGCGAAGTTCGTACCAAGCGCGAGACCGCGAGACCGATTACTCTTCCGATGAAGAACGGTCTTCTTATGGTCGCTCTCGAGGCGACCGTGAGGGTCATCGCACAGTTCACCATTATCGAGTTGCACCTGTTCGCGTAGAAGAAGTAGATGATATTCGATCCGTCCGTTCTTCTCGCCATGATTACGACTACGAACCTCGCCGAGCTGAGCGCGTCGAAGTTGATCGCAGAGTCGAGGTTGATCGAGAACGATTTGAATCCGACAGACCTCGCTCATCCGTCGATTACAAGGAACGAACTACAGTCGAGCGATCTTACGATAGAGAAAGAGAGCCGGCATATCATGAGCCTGAGCGCGAACGTGAGCGCGAGCGTACAAGGACTGTAGTTTATGAAAGAGACCGCAGCGAAAGCCCATCCCTTCCGTGGGAAAGGCGGCGCAACGAGAGGCCTTGGGAGACGGACAGAGATGTTCGAGAGACCGATGTGGCTGTGGTAGAGAGAATTATTGAGCGACGCCCACATGAACCGTATGAACTTGAGCGATATTCGAAAGAAACAGAATACTATGATCGACCGGAACCCTCGCCACAACCAATTATTATTCGTCAACGAGCTCCAGAGCCGCAGCAGATTATTGTTCAAGAAGCTCCTACCCCAGCTCCTGTTATCATCCCACAACCTGTGGTCGAACCTCAACAAGTCGAAATCATCCGACGCAGAGAAATACGAGAAGCGCGCCCAGAACCACGTAGGGACGAGGATGAATACTACTATCGCAGAGATGTTCGCGAAATTGATGGGAGAGAACGGGATGCTGATCTAATCGCTTATGATCGCCGTGACCATCGTGATAATGATGGGTATGAAAGTGAAGAGTATGTGCGCAAGAAGGTTGTCACAAGGGAAGTACGAAGCCGTAGCTCTAGCCCACATCACAAGAGACATTTGGCTGAAGGTGCATTGGCCGGTGCTGGTGCAGCCGCTCTCCTCGCAAGCCATCGGGAGAAAACCGGGAATGGTATAGAGCATCGCGGTCGAAATGTTGCTGGTGGAGCTGCGCTTGGCGCAATCGGCGCAGAAGTGATTACTAGAGCACGAAGTCGATATCGTGAGAGTCGTGACGGTCGAAGTAGGTCTAGATCTACTAGTCCTCACGGCCACCACAAGTTGAAGACTGCTCTTGGTCTTGCTGCAGCGGCAATCGCTGCCGGAGCGGCTGTTAAGTATGCCCAAAATCGCAATGCAAATAAGGAGGAATTGGTTCGTGGAAGAAGTCGGCAGAGAAGCTTGTCTCGTGGCCGTCATTACTCAGATGGGGACGATTACTATTCTTCTGATGAGTATGACGATCGCCGTTCAAGAAGCAGGGGAAGGAGCATTCATGCTGACCCTAAGCACCGCCGAAAATCTATGGCTAAGGCAGGCGCTGCCACTGCTATTGTTGCTGGGGTTGCAGAGCACTTTAGGAGCAAATCACGCAAGCGCAGTGGACAGCGCTCCCAGTCGAAAGTGCGAACTGGGGCTGAGATTGCGGCTTCTGGTCTTGCTGGGGCTGCAGTGGCTGGGCTCTATGAGAGGAGACAGGCAAAGAAGGATGCAGAAGTGGAGGATGAGCGTGAGCGTAGGAGAAGCAGATCGAGGTCGAGAGCCAGATCTACAGGCGTGTATTCAGACCCAGGTGTTGACCCAGAATTAGGAATGGTTCAGTACGGTACTGAACCCGTTTACACGCACCAGCAGCAGGCACCACACGATCGAGACTACGATCCAGCTGTCGCAGCGGCCACGGCTGGAGCTGCTTACGGTGCTTCTAAACATCGAAGTCGATCGGATCGACATAGACGACACTCATCTAGTTCGGATGATGAGAGACCACGATCACGAAGTCGAAGCCGAAGCCGAAGCAGGAGCAGAGTCCGAGATCTAGCTGCTGGTGCGTTAGGAACGGGTGCGGCCGCAATTGGTATCAACCAATATAACAAAAGACGAAAGGAGAAAAAGGATGCAGAGAAGGAGAAGCGTGAGCGTGAGCAAGAACGAAGACGTGAGGACCCCCCGCACTCGAGATCTAGTTCCCGCTCGGATTCCCCATCGGAAATTAGATCATCTTTGCACAAAAGATTTTCCAATCTCATCCCCAAAACTCCGCAATGATCTTTGTCTGTCATGCTATTCTTTTCGTACGTCTATAGCTTGATTAATCAAATTCTTATCTGAGCGGACCGGCGTCATGTATCTCTTTTCTTTTATACTAACATGAAATTCTTTTTTCAGGTTATGAGGACGAAGCATCATCACCGCCGCCTGAGAACTTTTACCGCAATCCCAACCCCAGCTATCGCGAGGAGGGCTTTCCACCTTCGCCGCCTCATGCCTCGGGTGGATCATACCATCCTGACAAGTACTTCCCACCACCTCCAGCAAATACAACTTCAGTGCCACCCGGTTTTACGCACCATGGCAATCAATCCACTCCATATATTAACGAGATTCCACCGATTCCTCCTTACAATCCACAGGACTATGCGGGTCAACGTCCTACTCATGATCCTCTTTCTGGGTACCCACCACCCAGAACCGGTGATAATGTGAGTTCTCATCAGTCTCCGATCCCTTCACCAGTTACGATACCTCCGCCTTCTACAAGAAGAGTTAAGGAGTCTTATATCCCTCATAAACTCTCTCCACTTCAAACTGACCATGTTTATGACCGGGAGGGTGCGTCTTGCTTTTATTCTTTTCCTTTCATTTTGTGTCAGCTACTCAGATGTGTAAGATGGTATACTGACTTGTCGCAACAGATCGTGTAGAACCACCAAATGACCCCATCACTCCGCCAGCTCCTCTTCCCGTTAATCCAATATACAATAATCCAACAGACCACGCTCATTCTAATAAATCTGTCATGTTCGCCCCTCTTTCTCCAACTTCCTCCCGTCGATTAGAACGTATCCGCAATGCCAAGGCCAATAATTCTTCCTCAACAATCCAGACGTATGAACAACCCGATCCCTCTCCAGACCATCGTCATCGTCGCCGCAGACGCCGTCGCAACTCTGATCCTTCTTCAGATCGTCCCTCAAGACCCCATAAACACCGTCGTAGACGAGGCGCTACATCTGATGAGAGCGCGAGCGGATCCGAAGGTAGCGATGTCGAGGTCTTGCCAGATCGTTTCGATGAAGATGGTAGACCTGTTGAAAGGGACCGAGATAGGGAGAGGGAGAGGGACAGGGAGCGCTCTAATCTGGCGAAAGAATTCGGAGGCGGAAATGAAATGGTGGAGAAGGTGGTTAGGGGTGTAGGGGAAGTGGTGGAGGGGAGGAAAACTTGGGGACAGTTGTTGAGAGGACTGGTTGAGGAAGCTATGATTGATCCTGGGGAGGCGTCGGCGAGTGAGGCGGAAAGGGAAAGGGAAAGGAGGGGTGGAAGGAGAAAAAGTAGTAGAAGTAGGAGTAGAAGCCGAGGGGGTGATTACTAGGCTGATTTTTCTTTTTCTTTTCTCTTTTCTTCTTTCTTCTTTGATGAGATTTGGATTTGGACGACGAGCGGTCACGATTGGATTGATGGATGGATATATCGGATCGAAACGATTTAACGGTCTTATGCTGTTTGGTTTTCTTTTTGCGGTTTTGTTATTTGGTCTTTTTCTGCGACGTACTTTTTTCATTCATAGTTACGTTTTTGTTACATTTCTGCTTTGGGTGCATCATATGATGGATCAATGATTTATGAGGAAGATATGAGATGAGATGAGATGAGATGATATGAATTCATGGTTATGGATACGGATATGGTTATGAATAGACATGAAATATGAAATTTGGTTGTTTGTTTGTTTATGCATTATAGAGAATTTACCAGCGTTTGGTGAATGTGCTTGTGCTTGTGATTCGATTTGCTGGTGATTGGGTTTGCTGGTTATTCGGAGATGTATAGAGGGTATAGGTAATATTGAGGGACAGGAAAGGTAAAGTGGATAAGAGATTACTGCTTTGGTGTAGGTAGGTAGGTTGGAGACTGGGAAAAGAGGGGTATGTATGTATGTGAGATAGTAGATAAGCGATTGGGCTTTGGATTGGGAAAGGGGGATTTTACGGTTAGGTGCGGCTGGGGGGCCTTTGAACTGAACGATTATGTTGTACTGGAGAAGAGAATTTGATGATGCAAGAATCCTCCTCTTGTGGGTAGGTAGGGTGAACTTGCTTGGTTCCTGCAAATACGCCTGCTGACGCCTCAGTCCAGCACCAAAATATCTCAATGCAAGTCCGTTTTCTCCAAATGAATCAACCCGTTTGCCGGCTATTGAGAGAGAGGAAGCCAAATTGTTAGTTTCCATGGAAGTTTGGATAGATAGATGATTCAAAGCACTACATACCGGAATAAACTGCCTCAACCGCACCCCCGCTTTCGCAAACACCTTTTCCGTCTCCGCATCCATACTGTATCCCTGGCTATACACCACCTCCTTGATCCCCACCTGCACGATCTTAATACTGCACGTCAGACACGGACACGTATCGCAATAGAGAATCGCTTCCCCCCCAACTCGATCTCTCCCCGCTTCTAGAAGCACATTTTCCTCCGCGTGTAAACATAGACAGGTCCCGAGCCCGACTCCAGAGCTTTGCCCGCTGTTGCACCGCGCGCAGCCGCCTTCCCCGCAGTTTACCAGCCCCCGCGGCGTCCCGTTGTATCCTGTGCTGATGACGCGCTTTTCGCGCACTAACACGCACCCGACTCGCCGCTTCATACAGTTGCTGCGCTGCGCGGCGAGACTTGCCAGTTGCATGAAGTATTGGTCCCAGCTCGGGCGCAGCCGGTCCGGGTTGGTGAGATCGAGTTTCCCGAGCGTGGCGTACAGGTGTGCGAGCGAGGAGGAGGTGTTGAGGAGGCGGATCGTGGCGCGCGATATGAGGGATTGCAGGCCGTGGTCGGGGTCGTAGAGGTGCAAGTCGGAGTGGAGGAGGAAGTCTTCGAGGCTGGGGGTGTGCGAGTGCGAGTGCAAGGGCGAGGACTGGGTTTGGTACCGTTTCCAGCGGATGGAGACGGGTGCATCGACGCTGATGAGGATGAAGAAGGGGCGGCGGAAGAGCTTGTCGAGGATGAGCTCGTTGTGGATGTCGGTTGTTACCCAGCGGGAGCGCCAGCGTTTGGTGACGAAGTCGAGGAGGGCGTCGGGGGTGTGGAAGGTGTGGGAGTTGGGATTGGAGGGGGACTTTGGGTGGGAGAGGAGGTCATTCGCTTGGGTTGTGATGAGAGATGTTGAGTTCGGTGAGGTCTCGTCGCCATTAGATGTTAAGGATTGGTCGCTCTCGCTATTTGTATGAAGCTCGTCACCATTAGAGGCTGAAGATTGGCCGGTCTCTCCATTTGTATGAAGGTTCGAGTTCGAGTTCGAGTTTGGCTGCAGATAAAGATGTGTGAAGCCGTGGTGGTCGACGAGGTACTGTGCAATTGTACTTTTGCCAGCACAGATTCCTGTATGTCGGAAGAGGAGAGTTAGTCGGGGGCTCTTGGAGCTGGTAATTCACCATATTCACCTCCGCACAGTCCAATCAGCATGTTAGCTAAACTTATTCCAACCACACAACACCTACAAATAAACTTGTCTAACAAAACTTTGCGATCACTATTCGAGTAATTAATTATTATGTGCAGCGGGAACGATTGTCGGTACGCCAATAGAGCGGCTTTGGCCGCGGCCGCATTCCGACAAACTATTCATAGTCTTCCAGAGTTTATCCGACTGGCTGACTGGATTGAGGAGGGTCATGTGAGTCTTTAACCCCTGTCATAGATATATCAGCAGTCCCCCACTATACTCCATCCAACGTGTATCACGACCCCTCTATCCATCAACCTGATCATTAGCCACCTGATAGGTATATTGAGCTTAGAGTCATTCGAATCTACCTTCACACATAAGTGCAAGACGTCGTTAACCTATCTTTTTTATTCTTCAAAGAAAAACAATTAACCGCTGACCAATATCTTATCTTCACAATCAGTTGCGTCAATTTCCAGAAGACTGTTACATTTCGCAAATCGAGGAAGGACCTTGGGACGGAGACCCGTGTGAACTTGCCAGGGGATTTCCTTCCGTTAAGGAGCTATTCGACGCTTTGTGGGCGAGAAAAGACAACAACGGGTTCAACATGGCGCTTCAGTTCGCTCCCTTCAGCTCTGAAATAGAGCTACCTTTCTACACTGCGCTTTCTTCACTGAAAATCGATCATGATAAGCTGGACGATTCTGCTCGCCCAGTCCTGGGCCTCTACGAACCAAGAGCTGCGGCAAGCCCTGATCAGAGTTGTCGCATGAGAGTGCTGGGAAATGCTCTCACGAGTGATGAGTGGGAGTTCACCGCCGATTTGGAGTTTACATACTGATTAGTGTCCAGTGTACCTGCTGGTCATATTCGTGCCGAGGGCAAGATAAAAAACGTCAACACTATTGAGGATTTCAAGAATATGGACAAATCCGCAATGTTGCAGACGACAGCAAAACAGGTGACTTTTCAGTGCTGGGTTTCTCGAACTTGGTGGCGCTAACGGGAGGCCAGATCTGGGATGCTATCAACGATGGCACTATTTATTCTATCCCATCGTTACTCTCATCGTTCACGATATTGTCGTTCGCCAACTTGAAAAAATACACTTTTACTTATTGGTTCGCTTTCCCGGCGCTTCACTCGGATCCTGTATGGAAGCGGGTTGATCAGCCGCCAAAGCTTACTCCTGAAGAGACATCGGCGCTTGCGGAGGAGGTGGGCACTTTTAGGTATAGCCACGATACGAGAGAACATGGGTTCTTTTTAGCGAAAAGGGTCTATCAGTCTTCGGAGAAAGGTCAAGATCCTGACACACACGAACACGAGTCGAGTTCAAGTTTGCCATTCAAATGGGTCATTGGCTCGCTTCGAGAATTTGAGGCAGGATTTTTCAACGACGTGGATCCGAAAGATCAATATGTTTCTTTCGTCGACCCATCCACATACCCCGATAATCCTGGGTGGATGCTTCGCAACTTGTTAGTCCTCATTCGACGGAGATTTAAGCTAGACAAGGTCCAGATTCTTTGCTACAGGGACACACACGCCAAACGACACGATCCTCAGAGCTTGATTCTAGTTTTGGAAAGTACACGGGATCCTTCTTTGGATAATGTCAATGAATCGGAAATGCCCAAAGTTACTGGGTGGGAGCGCAATAGCCTTGGTAAACTTAGTGCGAAAGTCACTAACCTCACTCAATACATGGATCCTACTCAGTTGGCGGACCAGGCCGTCGACCTAAACTTAAAACTCATGAAATGGCGAATTGCCCCAGATTTGGACCTGGATGCGATCAAGAATACCAAATGTCTTTTACTCGGTGCAGGAACTCTTGGAACTTATGTGTCAAGACTACTCATGGGATGGGGTGTTCGGAAGATCACGTTCATTGACAATGCCTCAGTCTCCTTTTCCAACCCTGTCCGCCAACCATTATTCGACTTCAAAGACTGCCTTGATGGCGGCGCCAAGAAAGCTTACAGAGCTGCTGAAGCACTTCAGGAGATCTACTCAGGAGTGGAGAGTACGGGTCATGTGATGTCTGTCCCCATGCTTGGGCATCCAATTACAGACGAAGCTGCTACCAAGATGGATTTTGAGATGCTACAAAAGCTCATTGAGGACCACGATGCAATCTTTTTGCTAATGGATACGAGAGAAAGTAGATGGTTGCCTACGGTGATGGGCAAGGCTGCGGGGAAGATCGTCATGAATGCTGCTTTGGGATTCGATACTTATGTTGTCATGCGACACGGTGTTTCGTCTGAAGATGGCGGATCCTCGTCTCTCGGGTGCTATTTCTGCAATGATGTGGTAGCACCCTCCGATGTGAGTACTTTTTCCAAATATGCTTGCTGTATGAAGACTAATCATTATGCAGTCTGTAAAAGATCAGACTCTCGACCAACAGTGCACAGTAACACGGCCAGGTGTTGCACCAGAAGCCTCAGCGAAGCTCGTCGAGCTACTCACATCTATCGTCCAGCATCCTCTCCGAGCAGCTGCACCAGCTCCCAAGCTTTCCCCCAATCAACAATCAGGATCCCTACAATTTGAACGCGATCCACCAAACCATGCTCTCGGCCTCGTGCCACACCAGATCCGAGGTTTCCTCGCAGAATTCAAAACGATGCTAATCAGCGGTCCATCTTACGATTGTTGCTCAGCCTGTTCACCCAAAATCGTAAACGCCTACAAGGAAGATGGCTGGGAATTCATCAAGCGTGCGTTGACTGAAAAGGACTACATCACGGAACTGAGTGGCTTGGCCGAGGTCCAGCGTAAGGCGGAAGAGGCGGCAAATGATCTGGATTGGGATAGTGAAGAGGGCGGAATGGAAGATGATGGGGAACCGGAAATGTTGTGATGTCTGCTGGGTTAACTTTCGCATCTATATGGCGTTTGGTACGGTGGATTCGTGGTTGCGTGGCGTTGGTATCGATGCTGGTGATGGGATGGTGGATAGGGATTAGACTGGGAAATGGAATAGTGGTGGAATATGCATGTTATAGGCGGGTGATATGGGTTGGAATCATTAGATAGATATTACATCTGCAATATGCAAGTTTTGTGTGGAAAAGATGTGGATTTTTCGAGCGCCGAAAGTAGTCTTAAATGAAAAACGTAGGCATGGAATATAACTAACCTGCCCCGCGAAAACCAGTGGCTCAAGCACTCGGGAGCGGGGTGAGGGGCGGGCAAATACTACACGTGATGGTGTCATATTACTCAGCATCCCACCAAATCTCCCCGCGGGAATTACCGAGCATTTTTGAGCTCCAAAATTCCAATTGAGCTCTGCGTTGACGCCACTGACAAGTATGATCAATTGTTGATACTGTCATGAAATTGAAACTGTGAGTTAATCTTGCAAAATGGTCACCCAGTCTATTCCGGTATGAATGCTGATATTTCATCTTCCTAGCTTTTGTACATAGTGATTCCTCTTTCTAAATATGCGCTCGCAATTGACCCGCAAAGTCTTTCGTCGGCTCCTCTCAAACGAAGGTCTCGTCTTCCAATGTCCTCGTCGAGCTTATCACTTCTCTTCCAGAAGCACTTATCGAAATCTGCAATATGTGACGAATTCGGTAGCTCGGGGTCGTCCGCAGAGAAGGAACTTGTTCGGCTTCTCTGCGAAACCGGCACGGCAACCAAAAGGACCAGAGTTGGAACCTGGATTGCGGAAAATGCTTGATCTAAGCTTGATGGAATCTATACATGCGCGGCCACCGAATCCAGCAGAACTTTCGGATGCTTTCTCTCGGTTTGTCTCACACAAGTTGAGCACAGGAGAAGCTATCAACAATGTTCAGGCGCAGCACTGCCTGCGAACTATTAGGTACTTGAACGATTGTGGTCGGCCGGTAAATGGTCCCGATTTGACGACGGCGTTGAAGGCTTTAAAGGCTATTCCTAATGATGAGACGGATGCCTTCTTGGAGCTGGCTAGAGAAGTTTACAAGAGACTCGAGGAGGGGTCAGAGCATGGCCGAGCGTTATTGATGCATCGGGACAGGTTCTTAAGAATACTTTGTGATGCAGGTCGACCCGCGAAAGCAAGAGACCTGCTACAAAGCCTGTATCCGGGTTTCAAAGAAGCATTGCAGGGGCCACAAAAAGAGGCATACAAAACTCGCAGGAACCTGCAGGTCATTTGGCGTTATATCATATCAGGATTCGCGCGTGAGGACAACGAGTCTGAAATGCTGAGAACGATAGAAACCATGCAAGATCTCGATACTCCTCATTCAGCTGCCACTTTAGAAGCGTTGACCCAGTTCTATCTTTCGAAGGGCAGGGTTGACACTGCTAAGTCGTGGTTTTCTCAAATCGGAAAGTTGAGCCATGCCGCCAGCCCGTCTATGTTGCGGGAAATGCTGCACTTTTGCACAAAGAATAACCAACAGGATTGGTGCAAGGATGTATTCAAGGCTGCTTTGGAAGGCGAGCCTTCGAAAGAGACCTGGGACGTTACATTTCAATGGGCGGCTGGCACTCTGGGCAAAGGAGTCGAGGATGTTGAACATATGATCAACGTTATGCTGTCCAGATATCCTGATGATGTGTCAATGAGGCCGGATGTTGATACTATTAATGGTCTAGTGGAGCTTGCTATGTCCAAAGACGATCCCTATCTTGCTGAGCGTTATGTTGCTTTGGGAATGAAGTTCAATATCCGTCCCAACGCAAGAACGTACATTCTACAGATGGAGTATCGTGTTCGTGCAGGAGATCTTTCGGGGGCTCAAGCCTCCTACCTTGCTCTTCAAGGCGAAGAAATTGTGAAGAATGAGGATCTCCCGGTCATCAATAAATACATTCGAGCTCTCTGCGCGGCACAGAACCCTCAATATGACCGTATTGTGTCGATTAATTCTGATCTCGAAGAACGCAAGCTGAGATTGGAAGCTGATACCGTGTCAGCGCTTTGTATGATGCATCTCGCCCGTAACGAGACTGATGACGTTGCGGATCTCCTACAAGTTAATGTGTATCATTATACTCAAGCGGAGAGAGCTCGGATCCGAGATGGATTCTTAGAGTTCTGTCTCGATCGGCGGAATAATGTATGGCGTGCATGGGATGCTTATACCTTTATCTGGAAGATCTTCAACGAGACGGACATCGCCATCCGCACACGCATCATGAACGAGTTCTTTGCCAGGAAGAGATCAGATATGGCATGTCATGTGTTTGGACACATGCGTGCCCACATCAGTCCAACAAAGCGACCAATCCTTGATACTTACATCGACTGCTTCGTCGGCATCGCATCATGTGCCGATGCCGAGTCTCTTGCAATGGTACATAACATGTTCAAGCTAGACAGCGCAATCGAGCCGAATACGCGTCTGTATAATTCCCTCATGCTTGCATATACTGCGTGCGATGATGCGCCGCGTTCTCTGCACTTCTGGGACGATATCACGAATTCCCGCGAAGGACCCAGTTACAAAAGTATAGAAATTGTCTTCCAAGCGTGTCAGAAGACACCTTTTGGTGATAAACCCGCGAGAGAAATCTGGCATAAGATGATGCGTATGGAAATCGAGATTACGAGGGAGGTTCACGCGGCGTATGCGGGAGCGTTGGCGGGTCAGGGGAAGTTGGATGAGGTGAAGGAGTTGGTTGAAGGGATGCAGAAGGATGTGGGGTATGGTCCTGATGTGTTGACGTGAGTTCTTTTTTCCCCTATCCAATTCCCACACCAGTTAATGAAGTTTATTTACAGCATCGGTACCATATACAACGCAATTCAGGGCTCGAATAGGAAAGATCTGGTCGAGGAATGGGCGAAGGAATTGTATCCGAATGTATGGAAGGAGATTGAGAAGCTAGGCATGTATGAGCATGAGGAGGGACATATGGTTATCCAGATGCCGGAGCGCGAGCTGAGGGCTTGATGGAGGGCTGGCCTGGATTGTATAATATGTAATTATATGACATATCGGGATGGCCGCGTGCGCTTGTATATAACAATCTCGTGAACGCGGAGCATATTTTAGCTGTATATATATTCCGAGGGGTTTTACCCGATTCTCATGGGAATTATCATCCCGAAGCTTATGAGTGATGGATGTTTGTCTGTTGTCTATATGGCCGTACGCTAACCATACGTCCCCAAAGGCATGATGATCCCCTGGGTTTGCATCTTACCTACGTATCTTACCTGCGTATCTTACCTGCGAGACACCAGATTACGATAGTGAAAAAGAAGGTGTGTATTTGACATTTGTTTAACGGAGTGTATCCTCTAACCGGATCATAGATCGGATGAAGCATTGACAGATTACAGGTATTATTTATTCTCTCATCTGCGCGTCGAAATCGAAACGACATCATACTAAAAACCTCGTACGCAACAACTTGAGTAGAAAAGGCGGTGTTGCAACCAAGATGGATGCATATACAGAATATATACCCGAGTAAAGCTGGCAGTAGATCCCAAATCAGGTAAAGAGATATCTCGGATTCTCATTAATCTATTCTATCTAATATCTATATACATACACACATCACTATATCTCTCCACTCCCCACTCCTCCTCCACCACATCCCCGGGTATTAAAACTTCCAAACTATATACAAAAAAATCCTCTCCCTCCTTCCCATTCTATTCTCTATTTAAAC
>LLKJ01003454.1:0-41232 GCA_002242865.1 Clarireedia sp. CPB17
AAGAGGAAGGGCGAGTTTATGTGGCAGGCAGCACAGGAGAGGTGCTTGGAAGATAAGGAGCAGGGCGAGGAGGAGGAAGAGGAGGAGGAGGATATAGTGGCGGAGTTGGAGCAGCGGCAGAGATTTGGGGAGGTATTTGACGATGTGAGCGAGGTGGATTCAGATGCGGAGAGTGACGAGCTGATATCAGGGAGCCGGCGGAGGAACAGGGTCAAGCGGAAGAAGTTGAGGAGTGTGGAGTGCGATGGGTATTGGAACGGAGCGAGGGTAAGTAGCATGTTGCCGAATGAGAGTATGAAGCGGATGGGGGTGCGTACACAGTTGGCGATATGGAGGCAGATGTATGTGGCGATGCACTGACGGATATGTATGGATGGGGACATACAAAAGCTATTGGAGGCGATGCGGATGGATCAGGAGGGGGAGCAGGATGAAGACGGGGAAAGCAGTGAGCAGCGGGAGCCAGGTCGCGCCGTGTTCGCGTGGGAGGGGCAGCACGCGGCGCAACTGGGGCATTCGTTGAACTTGGAGAACATGAAGTACGGGATGACGAATTTGGATTTTGAGGTCGGAGGCATAGATGAGCGGGTGACGTATACGAAGGTGAGTGCGGATTGGCATGGGTTGTTGGGGTTGGAGAGCACGCAGGGCGTGGGCGTGATGGTATATGTACGCAGAGCGGGGAAGAAGCCGGAGAGGACAGTGGAGGTTGCCGAGTTACACGAGGGGTTGAAGGGGTTGATGAAGGATCGCGAGGCGAAGTTTCGGAGGTTGCAACAAGTGATATAGTCGAAGATGTTGGAAGAGAAGGTGGACCGGGTGTTGGCGCGGCGATTGCGACGGACGGGGGGAAGAGCTTGCTGTGGATGTTGCCGGCGATGATGGGGCGGGAGCAGGGGTTGACGGTGGTCGTGGTACCATTGTTGACGTTGATGGACAGCGTACGGTAGGAGTGTGAGAAGGTGGGGTTGAGTTGCGCGTTGCGCACAAACTCCGCCTTCTCCTTCTCCCCAGCATCTCGCTCCTGTAATAACCTTGCCTTCAAACGCCCCAACCTACTATCGCTACGGCGGCTAACGGGGACGGCCGTATCGCTAATAACCCTCCCCACCACAAACCAGCGATCCCACCCTCGCTTCTCAAACAGCTTGGCCACCAGCAATCCGCGCTCGAACCACCGACCCTCAGCCTCTTGCCGCCGCGCCCGGGCTGCCATGCCCTCGCTGCCCCCCACCTGCCCGACCTTCCACCCNTNCGCNGCCCGCAGATGNTGCTTNATCANGNCCTCGTTCTTCGNCACAAACCCGCANAGCNCCCGGGACTCTCCCCTCACGCGTACCCCCGATCATCCGCACGCACTGGCACCCGTCGTTCTCGATCGGGACCAACCTCTACACCTTCTCCCACTCCTCTTCGCCTACCGGGATATCACCCACCGCCTCCACCAGTCCGGTTAATCCGGCCGCCCATACTACTAGCTCCTTCCGTCGCCCGACGCTCAAGAGCCTATGCTTCTTACGCAAATGCAGTTCCATCGACTCGACACCCACGCAATACCGGCACTCCTCGTACAACACTACCCCTAACGTCTTCCAGAACCGCAAACACCCTGCACGCTCATCATTCTCCTCCTCCTCTCTAACCCCCATCCTCCTCTCCGACCCGATTCGATCCCTCTTTCCATATCGATTTTCGCGGTCAGTAAGTTTCGGTCGGTTGGTACACTAATCTAATTGTACAGAGTTAATCATTGATTCGAGACATCAGATCAGGTATTTATAATATTTATATTAATGTTACTCTACTTGTCATATTTAACCCTACCTTGATTCCAGACCCAGCTCTCCTCCTCCAGCCGAGCAGAGAGATGTGGTGTACACTGTCGAGCACCATATCCCTCTCCTAAGCGAGAGGTGGAGCCGTATCAGATAGAAAGGTATCTCGGTGTATATACCTACGTGCGAGCCGTACCCAGGATGACAAATGTGCATAGGCCATCTATACCCTCTCAAATCGAGGAACAGCAGCGATACCAGACTCCTCCTCACAACCCAGCTTTACGCTCGCAATCCGACCTCTGCTAGCGTAGAAAATACATAGCGGGAAAGCTGAGACGCAGAGGTATCTTTGTATGTACAGCATATCGCCTCCCGCCTCTGCGATATGCTGCGGGACGGCGGTGGAGGCTGGAACGAACTGGGGCCGCACTTGGAACGAACGGCGGCCGTTCGTTCCGGAATAATAGGTCAGGGGGGGCTAGTTCAATATAGCTAGGGAAGATTGTGTAAAAACCTTCCTTCTCCTTTCTTACTTAGTCCTTTACCAAAGAAATATTCTAGTTCTCATACCCTCTGTCTTCTTCCCTTGCTCCCTACTATGTTGGTGTAGAGTTCATTACTTTGATGTGTAAGTGCAAAATCCTTGGGTGGTGTAGGTGGCTCAAAGCCTGCTGGTCTATGAATAGGGGGTTTTCTGTAAGCTTCTTTATATGCCTGTAGAGCTGCTTGTTCCTGTATTTTTAAGCCTCTAACTCTAATACTATGCTAGTCAAAGCTTTGTTATCTGGGAGATTCGTTGTGTTTCTTTAAATGAAACTGCGATATAATCAAGCTCTATATATCAGAAGGTACTAGAATCAAGGTAGCAAGTAGAAAGTTTATATATTGACAACCTCCCCTAACCTCTCTGTTACAAAGAGAGAAAAATAAAAGAGTATTATATTAAAGACAGAAGGTAAATGATAATTGATAAATATACTAGTAGCAGAACTAATTCTGACCTACAAAATACGATTTCCATGCTCAAGTTTAAGAAAGAAAATACCACCCGATGAATACCCCATAACTATAATATCCTTATAAACAGATATACGATACGGTCGATAATCAGGAGGTAGCCAAAGAATATTCAATGTTTCTCTACCTGCCCTCTCAACTATCCAATTATTCGATATAAAGTATGAATCAAAGGCAGAAGATGCCTCCAAAAAATGACCCTCGAGCGTTTGCTGCAGCTCGCCTGTTACTGTATCCCAGAGCCGGATTGTTCGATCGCTAGAGCCTGAAGCGACTATCCTACTATCAGGCGAGAAGGTTACTGAGCTAACCCAATATGAATGACCCTTGAGTATTTGCTGTAGCTCGCCTGTCGCTGTATCCCAGAGCCGGATTGTTCGATCATCAGAGCCTGAAGCGACTAGCTTACCATCGGGCGAAAAGGCTACTGAGCTAACCCTATCCGAATGGCCTTTGAGTGTTTGTTGCAGCTCGCCTGTCGCTATATCCCAAAGCCGGGTCGTTCGATCATCAGAGCCTGAAGCGACTAGCTTACTATCAGGCGAAAAGGCTACTGAGCTAACCCTATCCGAATGACCTTCGAGCATTTGTTGCAGCTCGCCTGTCGCTGTATCCCAAAGCCGGATCGTTTTATCGTAAGAGCCTGAAGCGACCATCCTACTATCAGGCGAAAAGGCTACTGCGTTAACCGAATGCGAATGACCCTCGAGCGTTTGCAGAGCGGCACTCCAATTTGATCGTGTTCTCGATATTCTAGAAATCCAACAAGGAATGGACTTTTGAAATGTTTTTCGAACAATGCTCTCTTCCGGCGCAAAGAATAAGGCTGAACAATATATTTGAAGAGGAGCCTGTTCAATTCCTGTGCGGTTATGAAGGATAAATCTTCTTGCATCATGAATAAAGGTGTAGAGTTTAAGATGCTCAGTGGCCTATGTCATCTATTAGCTGATTGACCACTACTGAACTTTTTGTGCTTGAGCCGTCTTATATAGTCTTAGACTGATGCAGGACGTTAATAGAACAAACAAACAAACAAACAAACAAAAAAACAATATTAGCTGATTGTTCAACCGAAGCAAAAGTCGAAATTCACATACTGAAATATAAGACTTCAAGAAGCTTATTCCAATAATTCCCTCTGATATCGTTCCCATCAAGCTCATAACCTCGAGCCAATGAAGCAGATGCTCTTCAAGAAACATATAGACCTTATTCCAATCAATAAGACTACTTTTATTTTCCTTCCTTTGGTATACCTGTTTAGGGAGAAGATGACCCAGCCAATATTGTGCGGAGTATTGTATAGCTTTGGGTAGAACCTTTTCTGAAGATTGACTCTTAACAAGTGGCGTTGAACCTGGAGCTGCCAATCCACAGATATTTTGTCGCAAAGTGCTCTTCATCAGGTGCATACAGCGATATGCAAGAGAAATATGGGCAAGTGTTCCGTTTTCAGAGAAAATCTTGGATCCCTTGCCGGTCTTGAAAAAATCGACTGCGGATTGGTGAATGAAATAGATCAATTCGTTGCGAATCGTGAGGAAAGAGCCACACTCATCAATAAGATCTTTTGCATCTTGGAGATCAGAGGCTCGACCAGGTAATAAATCTCCAAGATCAGCAACTTCTTCCAGATGCAGTGGACGGAGAGCAAGTGTAATGAGACGCAAGACTTGACGATGGCGTTGCAGATGATCTCCAATATTTTGATTTGAGAGTTGTTGGAGAATTCGTTCGTATAAAGGTTCGAGACCAGCAGGGAATCTTATAAGTCTTTCCTCTGTATCCACTTTCCGTACCGCTTCAAGTTCTTGACAAACAAGAGCTACCCAAAGGAATGTACCATCTGCTTTCTCGGAGAGATATTGTTTGACTTTAAATGTAATATCTTGAGTATAACACCTTTTTCGTTTCAGATCAGCGACTTTCGCATTGATAAACGAATTCACAGCTCGAGATACATGTATCGAATTCAATTCGAGACTCAAGCATGGACGATCAGGAGAAGTCAAATTATCCTTGATGAATACCTCATTGCGGCTTGTCACTAGCCATTTGACCTTTCGGGAATAACATTGACTCTTTTCGATCTCCTTTAGAAGCGGTTGCAATTCTTGATTACACTCATCAAGTGCATCAATCATAAAATATACCTTTGAAAAATTTGATTCTGTTGATAAGTCCATTAGTATCCGAAACAGCGTATATAAGAGATTCGGACATGTTTCGAGATCTCCAGTCTCATTCAATCTTTCTTGCAAAACAGGTAGTAAGACCTGCTTATCTTGAACAACTAGGTAGAAGATCAATCCCCTAAGAATAGCGGTGGCATGATTCAGGCGTGGATCTGTACTTTGGCAGAAGAAATATGACACTGCAGCTGGTGTATCTGTTTTGGCTACACGTATTCGTCTTGATATCTCGGATTCGAGTGATAACATCATCATTGTCTTCCCTTTACCTGGATCCCCGTGAATCCATAGTAGATGAGTATTATCATACTCCCACCAGTTTCGAAAGGAATCATGCTCTAGTACCCATGAGCATGAGCCGTTTAGTAACTTATCTTTGCTGTTTTCGATTCGTATTCTGTCGGAACGAGGATCTGTAGCTCCAAGGTCGCGCAAACAATTTGTTAGATCTAAAATAAAAAGGTTAGATAATTATTGGTATTGTATCTACTAGAACAAACCTACCTGTATTTGGAGTTCCATAAACACTAATAGACCCTCCCCCAGAATTAATATTTGATGCAATAAATTGTGGACCGCCCACAGTCGCATATTCGCCTGCTAGATTAATCCGTTGTCGCTTGACCTGACCTGCCATGGAGTAAAACTAGGTAGACACGATCAAATTTTTTTTTTTTGGTTTGATATGATAGTTGATGTATTGAAAGACTAGTCGAATGATTCTGAGAATCGTTGTGAATGATGAAAGGCATCAGGTATCCAATCTTACCGGAAACCGTTTCTGCGGCTGTAAGGCTGGTGTTACCTAGAGCTGCATGGCGTCGAAAACTTTTCGGACAATCAATCATCTTCCCTTTCTGGCCAGCAAAGTCGAAGTCTCAGCCTGTACATTGGTGCTGGCTACGAACCTCTGAATACAGTTTGTATTTCAGAAAGCCAATGAGATCAATCGCATACCTTTTTCTACATCGAATTCGAATCATTATACTCGTTTTTCGACGATATCGCCATTTCCGATATACCCGATGAGAAGCTTTTGCAGAGTTTTCAACCGACTTTTGATGAACATCTCTAAATTGGGCCAGTACAACAACGACTACAATGCAGAGACAACATAATGTATATAAGCAAACAGATTGACAGCACAGATGTATGTCACGATCGATGCCAGCGGGGATCGATAGCAGAAGATGGCGGCTAGATAACAATATCTACTGCGTACCATTACCTCACCAAAGTATAAATAGCGACAACAACCTCTTTCTCTTTCTTATTATCGCTAGCGAACCTGACGAAGTTACTCTTCCTCTTCTAAATTACGATTATGCCGGCTACGTGGGGCTCTTCTTTCTTGATAGGATAAAAGAAAGAAAAATTACAAGGCTGCTGGGCATACAGGCGTTATTATCAACTTCTTCTCTACAACAAGACTTTCCTTTCTATATTATGTCTACGAATACAACACGATATCGTTTGAGCGCCGACCCTTCGATTGTGTGTTGAGAGGAGATAGCAGAGAGCATGGGAAGGTAGTAGAGAAAAGGGATTTCTAAGAAGAGAGAGATGCTCTGGTTCTACCTGAGGCTAGTTCCGGGCATCCACCAGTGGGTGCATTGACTCATTCAACACCATTAACCGAGAAATCTGTCCAAATTAAAACATCTCAAAATATCACCTCTTTTCTTTAAATGGCGACAACATGGTCAACACAAGGGCTACAAGACGTGAGATTACACCTGATGGTAGAGAAACTCAGGGCGAATATGATACTCCGACGGGAAACTTATTCTTCAATGTGTTCGATGATAAAAGATCTCCGAAGTCGGTACGCGCGATCGAAAGACGTTTGGGTATAGGACAAGGCACAGACAGTAAGTGGCTTAAAGATCGAGATAAATTCGGATTCAATGGATATTATCGAGTTCGCAAGGTGTCAAATAACCTAGGCCAGCATCCTAGACATTCTCCTCGCAAGTTTAAAGCCCTTGTTGATCCAGCTCAAAATCCAGTCCGAAATCAACGATATGAAGCTCAAATCGCATTCCACGACCTGCACCTAAAACCACGTCAATTACGATATAATCTTGAGAAATACACAAATAAAGGTCGGTGCTATAAACAGGCATATGTGCAGAAGGAAATCAGCAAGCCAAACCGCATTAAAAGGGTGGATTATGGCCAAACCATGAAAATGAGACCGTCGACTCTTTTTGGCAATTCTGCCTATTTACAGACGAAGCGCACTTCGATTCAGCTTCCCAGGGCACTGGGAGGATTCTAAGAGAGCAGGGCCAGCGATATAACCCTGAAAATATCCAGGAGAAGCCAGCTCTCTTAGGTAATAAAGTGCACTTTAGTGGGTGGGTTAATTGGCATGCGAAATGCGACAAACTTGAGTTCTACAATGACGAAGAGGAATATGTGGAGAAGCATCGACGTCCTCGCAAGCCTAAGAAATCAAGATATGAGACAGAAGAGGATTGGAATAAGAGATTAATGGAGTGGGAGGCTCAGATCGGACATGAGAAAGTCGTTAAACCCAAGGGCAATTCCATGACTCAGGAATACTATGTCAAGCGTTTATTACCTCACTACATCGATGCTATTAAGGATTTAAGCAACAAATATTCTGCTCCGATCTCTCAATGGCGTTTAATTGAGGATGGAGATGGATCTCATGGTCTACAAAAGGAGGGGCTAGCCAGCAGGCTCAAAAAGGAGTCGGGGATTATAAATCTTGCTCATCCACCTCAATCTCCCGATCTGAATCCTATAGAGGCTGTTTGGAACATTCTAAAGCAACGTGTACGTCGCCGGGTCTTCTATACTATAGAGGAGCTTAAAGAGGTTTTACAAGATGAATGGAACAAGATTACGCAGAAGGAAATCCAAAAGCGGATTAGTGAGATGCCTATACGATACAAGCAACTGATTAAAGGCAATGGGTCATCTGTAAAGAGCTCTTTGTGGTAGTTGTAGTTAATAATATCGATTTTTGAAGCACTTTTTATGATATTCGGCTAAAATCCGGGTGTTGAATGAGTAAATGCACCCACTGGTGATCTCGAACTTTTGATGACAGGAAGGCCATAGGTTTCCTTTTTGTAAGAGGTAGAAAGAGAGCGAGGAAAGAAGGTTTCAGAAGAGGAGGACAACATTCTTTTTTTTTTACGTTTCCAGGGTACGACCCTCACCATCGATCAGGACAGATTGAAAACCCCAACTATATAAATAACACTAGAAACACTTACTCAAATACCTTTCTACCAAGAACTCAACAACTACAATATCATTTAGAAACCTATTGGTATGCCAGAGATCCTGCATTCGGTACTATCTCGAGAAACATTTCGGTTTTTAATTCGGCGTTGTGGTTTGAGTTCTTGGTGAAAAAGGCAATCAGATGGAAAATTCAGCTATTTTGCCTTCTCAAAATCCAGCCATTTTGGCCCCAAAATCAACCGAATCCATTTCACCACCATATGCATCAACAATTAAATCACTCGACTTAATCGTCCGCAAAACCCAAGGTTAGTACACTTTATAGAATCGATAATTTCCTATCGACTGGTGTACTTAAATCCCAAATCAGGGGTTGTTGAAGGTCATAAGTTTATCGTCGCGATTGAGGTGTTGAAATCATAAGTTTGAGTCGGTTGCGGTAGTAAAAGAGCCCTCAGACTCTATTCCACGAATTCGGAATCCTGCAACCCTATTGGCCCAAAAAAACCCTGTGGAGCATTGTGGAGCCCTCTGGACCGTAGGCTCAGAATTACAAATGATTATAGCCAGAAATAGGTTAGCATGATTTGAATTCTTGTAAATAGAGTCTGAGTTAACTGAGATAATACACAGCACCGTTCTGCATTTTGTATCACGGGATAGGATATATTTAAAATTACAGGGAGAAAACAGGTAGGAATAAGTTTCAAATTAATTCCATCGTAGGCGACCTGATCCCCGTTATCTGTTGGGTCGTAGCTTATCGTGGTGGATTGATATACCTGATTGAAATTGGAGGTGTTGAAGTTCGTGAGGCACACCAAGAGAATATTCAGGGTCAGGTACGATCGTGTGGGGTTCGATTTCCCTAACTGTAGGCCTGTGGTAGTTGGGCCCCGATTACCAGACAGTGAGCCCACGCACGAACCGGTGGGCCAGAACAGAGATCCCAGATATCAGCCCCCAAATACTGTATTCCGACATGGGACTCTATCTTTCTCCTTCTAATCACCGTATTATATTTGTGATGAATCGACCTGATCCTCACCCGTCAGCTATGAGATGCCTGAGATCTGAGGCCATAACCGCCGTGACGGCCGTAATGCAGCTTGCGGACCCGTACGTACCCGTAGGCCCGTAAGGCCTGCACGCGACCGCACGTGACCCGTTTTGTCTATTTTAGCCCTTAAGGCCTTTAGATTCTCTTCTCTCTTCAGTTGAATATTCTAAGGATTAACTTCAGTCGTACTGCTAGCTGCCGTGCCACCTACTAAGTGTCACATTATATTCAACTCAAACACCCCTCTCGGCCGTATCGACGGCCATCCAAATCAATATCGATATTATTAATCCCTCCTTGCACAGAATCGCCAGCGGTTCACCTATTGCAGTAGGAGAAGGTCTATTCCGAGCAATCGAAGAACGACGTTACCCCCTTATTACACCCGAATCGCCTGCGGTTAGGTTCCATCTATATTATGTCTGATATAGACCCTTTTAAGAAGAGCTCTAAGCTCTCCCGAGACGACAACCCTCCTGATCCCTCTAACTCCCAGCAGTATGAGGACTTTTCAGAAGCACCACCAAACGACGATGCCGGAATCGATACACTCTGCTCAAACGTCACAACCGCTCGTAGATCGAGAAACAACCTGAGAGGCAAGAGCAAAGGAAGAGTATTCAAGAAAGAGGATACACCTGATACGAGCGCTACGGACAGACGACTTGCAGCTATGGAAGAACAGATCGCAATGCTCGTGAGGGCATTCCAATCCTCGCAGAGCACCGCTGCTCCCGCAAGCGACAAGCAACTGCCCCGCGATCGAGAGGTGGATCAACCCCCTGCTCGCCGGTCGGCTCACAAGGACAACTACGTGTCCCTCAAACTCACCGATATCGTCAAGCTAAGTGACGGAAAGACTGTACGAGTCGCCCTGTGGAGTAGGCTGCTGCAGACTAAGTTCACTTCGCATAAGTGGTATAGTGACGAGCAGAAGCGAGACTACATGCTCAGGCAATGCGAAGGCCGCGCAATCGAAGTACTCTATAGTAAGCTCATGGAGACCCCTATCCCCCCTGTCGAGGACCTCGTACAACACCTTGTCGATATCTTTACGGACCCTACGGAGCGTACAGCGTGCAGCCGACAAGTTCCGAACCTTGAAGCAGTCTACCAACCGCTTTAAGTTCTTCTACGAGAACTTCCGATACTACACCTCCCTTGCAGGGTATACAGATAAAGCGATGCTGCGTGAGGAACTATCCTGGAAGACGAATGACTCGCTAGTTAAAGCGACTAGCCTTTTCCGACTTACGAGTACTACTCTTGAGCAGGACGCTGTGTACTACATGCACTACGAAGCGACGGAGGACTTGATCCGTCTCAAGAACCCTTCCGTATCTGCCCGCAAGGACTCTACTTATAGTGCCAACAAGCACTTCCTCCAGTCAAATAAGGCAACCCCTACTTCTGACCGCAAAGGGTCCTCCCGACCTGACCCCGCTACTGGCGTAACTAATGCACCACGACACTTTGGTGATACCCCACCTGTTCCTCAAAAGAGAAGCGACCCGCCTGCACGTACGGACCGCTCGAACACGTTCCGCCGACAGCATACTATTGGCGAAGTCGTCTATGAAGAAGAAGCAAGTGGGACCGATGAAGAGGACTCGTTCGAGGACTGCGTAGAGAGTGAGCACCCCGCTGCCGATACAGAAGCGGTCGTCCATGCTCAGCAACAAGAGCTCGATCGAGCAAAAGATTCAGCCTAAGGAAAGCCTCCTTCTTAGGTACAGTACGAGATATGAGATATCTGGATTTGCGTTCGTTGATGGGAGGAGACTATATAACAACCGCTTGTACTCTAGCTAAGAATGGACTCTCATTTAATACTAGAGCTCTCATCGACTCAGGAGCAAACGGCTTTGCGTTGATCGATCAGTCGTTCCTATTACACCTCTCTCGTTTCTTAAAACCGTTTACGGCCGCCTTACGGAAGCCCATGAAGGTTAAAGGCTACGACGGCAGCGCCGGCGAAGCTATCACTCGTTATGCTTTGATGACCCTTATAGTCGATGGCCGTATACAATCGTTTACACCCTTTCTAATCACCCGCTTGGGTGATCATAAGATCATTCTAGGTCGGCACTGGCTTGCTGAGAACCGCGTACTAGTCGACTGCGCCCGCCGAAAGTTGCATTGGCCAGCGGACCTCCCTCCAACCTTTAACTATACCCGTAATACCGATATTATCTCCTCATTGGGCCAACCCGCTATGATTAACCTCCGCCACCAGCGAGATGCAGAGTGTCGCGATCGAAAAATGCAAATTCTAGCTGCGGAGCGGAAAGTGCCGTCCCCGATTTTTGGTGGGGTTCCTACTATTTTAAAGCGACCACCTATACCGAGTCAGCAGCCCGAAATTGAAACCCTCCTTACAGAAGCGCCACCCGCTAAAATCGCCACAAGCGTACGTGATCCCACCAAGGTCGAACTTAATAAAATGGAAAGAGAGCTTAAAGCAGCCGATCCGCTACCGGTCCCGGCTCCCCGTCGACGACCCAAACCCTTGTGGCAGCCCCCTGCGGCACGCAAGCCCGCTGCCGTAGAAATCAAGACTATTAGTGCAGCCGCACTGAATATGTTCTGCCGGCGAGATGGCCAAATGGAGTTGTTTACTGCTACGGTACAAGAAGTAGAGAGTCTAATCGGAGATCAGCAAGATCAGGTCCGTTCCAAGCAAGAGCTCGATGCAGCGGTCGCCCGACTGCTCGCATCCCCCGATCGTTCGTCCGCTATGCACGCAATTATGAACCTAGAGACCGATGGAGAACCGCCGGTACCCCCCAAGTATGCTGACTTTGCGTATGTGTTCTCCAAGGCTGAGTCCAATATCCTGCCGCCTTACCGAAGCTACGACCACAAGATTGAGCTTGAAGGTGAAGGAGAGAAAGCTCTCAAATATAGTCCTCTTTACAAGATATCGCTTAAAGAACTACAAGCCGTAAAAGACTATATTACTGATAACCTTGATAAGGGCTTTATTGAACCTAGTTAAGCACCTTTTGCGGCCCTGATTCTCTTCGTCAAGAAGCCGAACGGATCATTACGGCTCTGTATCGATTTCCGTAAGCTCAATGCCCTGACCCGCAAGGACCGTTACCCGCTACCACTGATTGATGAAACACTTGCAAGAATTACAAATGCGAAGATCTTTACTAGGCTTGACATCCGACAAGCCTTTCATCGCATTCGAATGGACCCTGCGTCTGAAGAGTATACTACTTTTCGGACCCGCTACGGAGCGTACAAGTGTAAAGTCATGCCCTTCGGCCTAACTAACGGACCCGCAACCTATCAGCGTTATATGAATGACGTCCTGTTTGACTACCTCGATATATTCTGTACTGTCTACTTGGATGATATCCTGATTTACTCCGAAAACGAGCTAGAGTATGAAGCTCAAGCACGGCTTGTACTACAGCGACTTGCGGATGCTGGGCTGCAGGCTGACCTAAAGAAGTGTGAATTCGATATAAAGCGTACCAAGTACTTAGGTTTCATCATCTCTACGGATGGTATCGAAGTTGACCCAGAGAAAGTTGCGGTCGTTAAGGAGTGGCAACACCCCTCAACCGTAAAAAGCGTATAATCCTTTTTAGGGTTCTGCAACTTCTATAGGCGCTTTATATATAATTTCGGCATAATCGCCCGACCTCTAATCAATCTGACAAAGGCCGGAATACGCTTCGACTTCGATCCTACCTGTGAATATGCATTCAATATGTTAAAGGCGACCTTGACCTCCGCTCCCCTACTACAATATTATGATCATACGCTTCCCTGTATACTTGAAACTGATGCATCGGATGGAGTAGTGGCAAGTGTACTCTCCCAGAAGCATGGTGAGGAATGGCTCCCGGCTGCCTACTTATCAAAAACGATGTAACCTGCTGAGCTCAATTACGAGGTGTACGATAAAGAAATGCTTGCGATTGTACGCTCGCTAGGCAACTGGCGTGCAGAGCTTACTAGTACCCCGTACTAGATCAGGATCTATACCGATCATAAGGCTCTAGAATACTTCATGACTACTAAAGCACTTAATGCTCGTCAAGCACGCTGGGCCGAACTACTTGCGGACTACCACTTTATAATCTCTTACCGCCCCGGAAAGGATAATCCTCTGGCCGATGCACTAACCCGCAGAGTGGATGAACTGGACTCGCAGAATAAGACCAAGAAGGAGAGCTGCGTACGCCAGCTGCTTCGAGAAGATCAGATCGACCCTAGGATCCTGGCCGTATAACTAGGCTCGTACCTCGACGAATTACAGATCAATGCCGTCGAACTAAGCCCGATTTCAACCTCCCTGGACCTGGTTGACCGTATAATGAAAGCGAACCGTCGAAATAAAAGCTTGCAGAGCTTACGGAAAGCAGTGGCTCGAGAAGGATCTCAATTCGAACTTAAAAACCATCTACTTTTGTACCAAGGCCGACTAATCGTCCCAGATACGGCTAACCTGAGAACCCTACTGATCCGCGAAGTGCATGATTCCGTAACTACAGCACACCCAGGAGTTAAAAAGACTTTACTACTACTCTGCGATCACTATTACTGGCGTGGCCTTGATAGCGACGTGGCTACCTACGTACGCAACTGCCATGCCTGCCGCCGCAGCTCTGTTCCACGAGATAAGACCCCTGGCCTACTTCACCCGCTCCCAATTCCGACGCATGCGTGGGAGCACGTCACTATAGAGAACTGCAGTTTTAACACTGATAAGTACGGATATGATAATGTTCTGGTTATTATTGATCGTCTAAGCAAGCAAGCCATCACTATACCATGCTATAAAACGATCACTGCCCGATAGCAGGTGAAGCTTTACCCCTCGCACGTCTACCGTTACTACGGACCGCCGACTACGATGCTCTCGGATCGAGGCCCGCAATTCATCTCCGCTTTCTGGAAGGAGTTCAACGATCTGCTTGGCACCAAGATCAAGCTATCGACTGCTGATCATCCTCAAACCGATAGCCAAACAGAGATTTATAATCAGTACCTCCAGAAACGGCTACGACCCTTCGTCAGCTATTACCAAGATGACTAGTCTGAGTTCCTCCCTATAATGGATTACGCGCAACTGACACTTCCCCACTCGTCTCTTGGCGATCTCCCGCCATTCGAAGTGCTCTACGGATACAGCCCTAGGGTTACCTGGACGTGGAAGGGTAGTCGCCCCCTGACCGATGATCTAAACGTTCAAGAAGCACGTACTTACGCCCGCCGCAACCGCGAAGCACTCGAATACGCCCGTTCCTCGATACAAACCGCACAAGATCGGATGGCTACGAACACAAATAAGCATCGTAGGCCTATCGACTTCGATGTAGGTGACAAGGTATGGATGGATGCACGGTATCTCCCTACACAACGGCCATCCAAGAAGCTCGATTTCCCTACGATTGGACCGTTTAAAGTACTTGAGAAAGTAGGACATTCCTTCTGTTTAGAGCTGCCAGATACTATACGTGTCCATGATGTTTTCCCTGCAGATAAATTAAGAAAGGCCGCTACCGATCCATTGCCGGGTCAGCAAAATGAGAACCCCCCGCCGCTCAATATTACTGGTACAGACGGATATATCGTGGATAAGATCCTAGCCTGTAGAAAACGTTACAACTCATTACAGTATCGCGTCTAATTGCAGGGCTACGACGATGATCTAATACGGTATAAAGCATCGGACTTGAAGACCTCACCTTTCCTCCTCCGCGACTTCCATGTTGAGAGCCCTGTAGTACCAGGCCCCCCGGTGCTTCTACCCGAATGGATCCGTCTCTATAGTGAAGGAAAGGACGATTACGATGATATAGAAGGAGACCAGCCGATGACGCCTACCGCGTGTAAGCGATTCTTGGATTCATTTCTCCACCTCCGATAGTGACTATACCTCATACTTGTTTTTCATTACTATTTCCACCTACCTTCTCCTTTGCTTTTGCATGATCCCCCTGCTATATAGTCAGATTGGTCAATATGGTCAATATGGTCAATTTGGTCAATTTGGTCAATTTGGTCAATTTGGTCAGTTTGGTCAATTTGCTATTCAATATCTAATACATCACTAACAAGATAAAATTATTTATAACTACCTTTTTTGTATTATCATAATTAGTATAATCATCCTTAGCTTATATTATGATCGAATTTTCTCAATTACATGAAGTGTAGAGATAATGTTAAATCATATATTTGCTACTGTTGGAATCGCACCTCCGCCAGTATAGTATCTCCGCTAGCAAGTCGAAATATAAGATAGATTTATAGCTTAGAATAGTCTAGATTAGATGGAATAGAAGTCTCAATTGTCTATATAATTGCTTGTTTTTCATAGATGGATAGAAATCAATCAAGTATATTCGTTTAATATCGCACTTTTATTTTAGTTAAATAATAAAGAGATCTTCTATAGATTGAAAGGGCTACAGATTAATGAACAGCGTGAAAATAGGTAGGTAGGTAGTTTTCGTTCACGTCCAGCGGATTATAGATTTATCTGTAGCCCTGGACCTCCCCAAGCATATAGGTCCATGCCAAGATTGTAGAAAGCATTTCACTCTTTGTACACCTAGGCGCTAACGGGTAGAGAATTTGGAGTGGACTGCGTGATCTCTAGGAACTCTAAGAAGTACTATGGTTTCACTATAAGGCGAGTAAGATAAGTGATACCTTCAGTTAGGCTTGATCGCGGCCAAGAGGGTTCCGTCGGTCATTTCCGAAAGGTTCAGTTACTATACAGCAGAAAAATATATATTTGGGAGCTTTGGAACACCCGGAGGAGCATTTGAGTTTATCTTCAAAGTGGCACAACTTCTGGTGGTACCACAAAAAATCTCTGTGTATAGTACATAGAGCAAGAAGTTGGTGAAGCTTAGCTCGAGGGAGTTCCAATTCAGACAGAGACTTGACTGTATACTGTAGTTCTGCTTTCGGTAGTATACAGAGAGTCTCGAGCTGGATTTGGCTCACCAGCTGTCTTGAGCGACTAGTTGCAGGTCCTTTATGATCGTGCAGATCCTGCTGATAGTGAGTTCTGCCGCATTTCTGCCATCAATTATATATTGGACCTGGTGCTGTAACCACCAGGACCTCGAGGATCACATCTGCGAGAATCTTTATGGATAGTATAGTGGATACCTCAGGAAGAAAAGAGATAGAAGAGAAGTTTGAAGTACTCGATAAGGAGTTCGAGGAGAAGATGATTAAGGCCTATGAATTGAAAACCCAAATACAGAAATTCTTATCAAACCGGCAAGATTTGACCAAGAACATGGTAAGTTTAAACACTGCTCAGACCATGAAACTTACTGACCACATTTTAACTACAAAAGAAACTTGGAAAAGAAAAGAGTCAAAAGCAGAAGTTTTTGGGAGAACAGAAAACTCTTCTAGAGCAAATTGGTAAGTGACACAAGCGAAATTTACCTACTATACATTTATTGATCTTGACACATATCGCGAGAAGGGGAATCTAGAGAGACTTGAAAACAGAGCTGCTGAATCTCGAAGACTTATCCAAGAGATTCTCAAAGAACAAGATATAATATACTTTAGAAAAGGAGCTGATGTCTTGAAACACACCGAAAAAGTCAAGAATATAGTTACTTGCAATGACAAACTTGATAAGGCAGAAGTTAGGAGAATCGAAGCCGAGTCAGATGTCATAGCTCTTCAAGAATATAACATGGAAACCATTTAGAAACTCGAAGAATAATGTGCTCCGGCTGCCCGGATCAAACAGGAGTTTTAAGCAGCCACAAAAACAAGACAGACATTTAAACGCTGGAAAGAAATTTCCACCAAGGCTGAATCAAGGAGTTAAGAGACTATAGACTGCTTTAAGAACATCCCGGAGGAGAAAATCATCGAGGGCTTGGAAAATGAGATTAAGAGTAAAAAAATAAGCTTGATCTTATTCAGGCTTACTAGTCAAATGAATTCCGACACCTCAAGAAACGTCAGCTCGATATCGAGAAATTGGAAAGTAGAATAGATAGTACAGACGAAGAGCTTAGCAGGATTGTTCACTACACTACCAATATTACAAGAAAGTAGAAGCCGAGACTCAACACTCTTATCACAGAATCACAGAGATTGGTGAGGTATTTTTAGATAACTTTGAGCAGATTGGACGTGCAATCAACCACCATAAGAGCAATAAAAGAACCCTAGCGAAATCCTTTTCGATAAGTCCCGTTTCTGGTTTTTATATTGTCCTTATATATCTTAGTGGTAACAGCAGCCAGGTCCTATGAAACAAATGATATAAACTTTTTTTATCATCACATCTACCGGTGTATGCAACTCAATTCGAGTTCTAACATCAGCGTAATAAATATAGAATCATAGACCAAGTTCAATGCTATGGACCCTGGCTACATGGAATTTAAGCTGCATTATACTAGCGAGGATGAATAGAGGTGTAGAAGCAGGAGCAGTAAAGCAAGAGAGTGCAGAGGAGGTTGTAAGAAGTAACGAGACACATAGGAGATCGTAACAAGAAAGGGCACACGGGGGTACTCGTAACAAATAACGAACTTAAAGTCAAAATTGTTATATGAACATCTAGACTTTTCATACAAAGAATTATTCAGAACAATGTTCATAGAAAGGACTCTATGTAGACCGGTTACGGGAAATATTCCGACTCGAAAAAAGGGTCTCAGGTAAAGACAGGGAGGTGATTGGCTTGTTAGATCATGAATCAGGATAAATACATACGAGAGCCCTTGTCCTGCGCGAGTATATATCATACAAATGGCAACTACCAAAAGAGAGTTACTTTGGGGCAACTGCTCCCTCTCCTTCTCATCACCTTCTATCTCCTCCACAGCCTAACCGGAGTCCGACCTCTTCGGTCCTGACTTCTTCGTGCTTTACCCTCTTCGTCCCCGAGGAGCTTATCCTAGAAGGCATTAACAACCGTGGGGTTGCGGAGGATAGTGGGAATAGAGCGATCTGATCCTAGAAGCCCATATCGTCCGAGAGGTTATGTTACACCTCTTGGGGTCGGGTTCGTTCTGGGGGCTGGTGACGAATGATGGGTTCAGTATATGCATTACCTCGTTTGTCATCACAACGATATCATTTGGGGATATATCTTGCCAAGTAATAGATCCAGATTACACGATTGTTGAATGTAATCTGGGATTTTATGATAATCTATTAATACAGAATCATAAGGAATCTTGGATATCCGCTCTTTGAAATGAACAATTCTCTCGGCATAACTTGAATCCTGCCCGATCCCGACCTCATATTTAATTTGAGATTAACATATTAAAGCCTTGCTCACAGCCAACTCTCGCGGAAATAGACCTTGGTGATATCAAATTTGCTTTTATTCTTGGCCACAGGTAAAAGTTGAACCAAACGAAAGAATAGGTCACAACTTGGCACCACACTTCAACTCTAATAGCCATCTCTCAAAGCAGATCTCTTAGTGAGATACCTTCATACCCAACCTTTCCTCTATCGCTAATCATTGATAACACCAAAATTCCTGTCCACCAAAAGCACATTATACTCAGTGAACATTGAGGGCGGCGGACCGGGTGGAGGACCTTGTGGTTGTTGAGATCCGTCATATCGAGCATAAAGATCTCCATTTTTGAAGGCAGTTATAATGCGTTGACAGTTGGGTTGAGTAAGATTCCAGGCATAATTGCTCGATGGCAAAGTTGTGGGGTCCCCTTGTCCGTCATTATGAAAACTTGGTGTATATTTTCTCCATCTTGGTATATTTTCTCTGGCCTTGCGGTTGGATTGATCTCGAACAACAAAGGCGTTTTGAAGAAGCTCATAGCATTTACGAGATTCTCGTACTCGTTGCTGATCGTTCGTATCCCTTGATGTAATCGCTGCAATTCGCATACTGCAGATAAGTGAACCATCACCCTCATCCCATACATCTGCTCCTCGTGGGCGATTAACAACTGCTGCAAGATAGCGAAAATCTACACCACCATGAAGACTTCCGTAATCTAGCATATCAACAGCAGCACAAATGCAATTTGCTAGATCTGCTAATTCAGCTTTCGAGGGGGGATCGATACCGCGAATCCCAACCATTTTGATATATTTGTAAAGGTAAGGAAATAGATATGTTTGTAAATCAGATCGTTGTAAAGGGAGTCTTTGTCGAGCTATTATCGCGGAGGCAAGGTCGTGGAGAGTATCGTCGCGAAGCGATCGCTCTGAAGGAGATCGTCTGGAGGGAATTGTTGTGAAGGGATTGTCGGTGGAAAGATTATCGTGGAAAGATTGTCGTGGGGGAGTTTGTTGTGGAGGAGTTTGTTGTGGAGGAGATGTTTGTCGTGAAAGCATAATACAGTATGAGGAGGCATTTTGGTGAGCCACAGCGTTGCTGTAACCTTGCTTTCGATTGATCACAATTCACTAATCGTAAATCCATTGTGTCGAAAAAACGCGTGGGAAAAAGAAGAAGAAAAAAGAATATATATGAGGGGTTGCTTAGTGTCCGAGCTCCCAAAACACCCGCGGCTTATCGTTCTTATCAGCTTTTTTGTCGGAAGCATCTATCTAGGAACGACCGGCATTGCTGATCAAGGATTTCTATTGGTATTCCAAAACAATTGGAGCGAGAGTAAATAGATATTGATTGAAATTTGGTTGTTCGGGCGACCTCGTCATATTATCTTTGAAAGAACCATTTGGGAGAATGGGAAACGGAGACTTCAAATTCATGATTGCTGATCTGTGAAATGTAGGGTAACACCGCGTCGAGAAAAATGAGGGGGTGAACACTCTAAACCCCTCCTGCGAGAAATTTACGTTCGCATCGTCGCCCCAGCGCCTGGTTTATGGAAAGGTCTCCTTTACAGCGCAATAGAGTTCCTTTACCACAACTCTACTATCGAGCTCTGATTACTGCTAATACTCATAAAGGTTCTTATCTAAGCTTTAAGGCCTCATTACTCTGCTAGGAGATTATTTTCCGCCTTGTACACGTAGCTGCTGTAGCATGCAAACTCATACTATGTGGGGTCAGCACCAATCAAAGCGACCAAACGGTTTTTGGTTAGTGCAAATTACTTATGTAATCATTTCCCCAGTTTGTGGCTGTTTACGGAAACCCCGAAATCAGCAAGATTTGAGCTATGGCCATTTTGACCCAGCAGCCTTGTAACTTTAGAGATAAATAAGAATTAGTATATCCCGACTGAAAGAAGCTATTCTTGTGAACAGAACGGCGTGTGTAGTCTCAATTCCATTGCTTAGAATTTAAAGCTAAAGAGAAAAGAAAAGAAAAGAGGAACTCCAAGAGTAGTCGAAAAGGTCCTTATACTATAGCGATAATTCTATCCATTGTCCTGGTACGCGACTAGTTCCGTACACATAGGGAATGGCTATGCTGTAGTGTACGCTGTACAGTACTGTACGTACGGCCCTAGTGACCGTATAGCGTATAGGGCAGGTAGAATATGCGGGATTCTGTTTGGTTTAAGATAACGATAAGGATTGGATCCCTGGAGATTGTGTTCCTCAGGCCAATATCGTCAACCTCTCAGCTGAAGCGTCAGCCTCAAGACTGTTGGCGTCGATTATATATTCTACTTCATCAGCCTGCTTGTAACAACAATGGCAGAAGCTCTCGGTCTTGCTTCAAGCGTTATCGCGGTTATCGATTTGTCTGCAAAGGTCGTATCATGGTGCTCTACGTACTATGCTAATGTCAAGAATGCCCCAGACGATATTAAACGTCTTCAAGGAGAGACCCAACAGTTGAGCGAAACCCTCAAACAGGTTCAGTCGCTTTGCGATAGTCCAAATGGCGCAAAACTTCAGGTGTCTTAAAATCTTCGTGATGGGATTATGGAATGTGAGATACAGCTGGCCCAGCTGGAGACGAAGTTGGCCCCTCGAACAAGACAGAAAATGATGAGATGTATCGGAGTCCGTGTATTAACATAGCCTTTTCAGACCAATGAGGTGGATAGTATTATAAAGAAATTGGGAAGTTGCAAGGATACTATATCTTTCAACCTTCAAGTCAACCAAACACACGTGATATCTATTATATTTAATTAGAGCAGGAGCTGACAATATTACTTATAGAGTGAAGATTCTTACCATCCATCAAGAAATCGTTTTCAATAAACTCAAATCAGCTAATGATGCGGTATTCGACTCCTATGCCGAAGAACATAATGCCAGGTGCTATCAAGGCACACGAGTCCAACTCCTCCACCAGATAGACATGTGGGCAAGCAATCTAAGCAGCGAATGTATCTTCTGGCTGAATGGTATGGCAGGCACAGACAAGTCTACCATATCCCGCACTGTGGCCCAGAATTTATCCGCCAAGGGCGAACTTGGCGCTAGTTTCTTCTTTAAGAGGGGTGAAGGCGACCGTGGTCACTCAGGATTGCTCTTTGCAACAATTGCTACTCAGCTTGTTCAGAGACTGCCTTCCTTAGCACCGCATGTTCAAGATGCCATCGAGGCCGACCCGGCTATTTCTACAAAGGCTCAAAAGCAACAGTTCGATGAGCTTATTTTGCAACCCCTAAGCAAATTACATCTTGATCCTCAGAAGTTGTTACGGATGGTGATAGTTATTGATGCCTTAGACGAGTGCGACCGGGAAGAGGACATTAGGGTTATTATCCGCCTCCTCTCTCAAGTAAAAACTACTATATCATTACATCTTAAGTTTTTCTTGACAAGCAGACCAGAGCTTCCTATTCGGCTCGGCTTCGAGGATATCCATGGCAGATACGAAGGTCTAGCTCTCCATCAAATTCCTAAAGCTGTTATTCGGGAGGACATCTTTGTATTCCTAGAACATGAGCTCGTGATGATCCGAGATGATTACAACAAATCAGTCAATCCGACTCGGAGACTGTCCGCGGATTGGCCAGGTGAATCCATCCATCAAAGCCTGGTCGGAATGGCGGTTCCCTTATTCATCTTTGCCACAACCATCTGCCGATTCATTAATGACCGAAAATGCGGCCAACCGAAGGACCAGCTTGCCAGAGTACTTCAATATGAGATGAGAAGCCAAGCATCCAAGCTTGATGCAATATACCTCCCAGTTCTGGAGCAGTTGCTTGTTGGGGTTTCTCCCTCTGAGAAGCGAGATATAGTAGCAAAATTCCAGCAAGTAGTCGGTTCGATTATCATTCTCGCTAGACCACTCTCTGCTATATCTTTAGACCTACTTCTAGGACTCCCAGAAGGTACAACTGATAGCAGAGTGGATCTTCTCCACTCAGTTTTAAATATTCCATCGGATCCCAATCTCCCAATACGATTACTCCATCTATCATTCCGGGACTTCCTCGTCGATACCGAAAAGCGTGAGACAAACCCTTTCTGGGTCGATGAGAAGGAAGCTCATAAGGAATTGGCATCGAGATGTCTTCTACGCTTAACTACTAGTGGATATCTCAAGAAAGATATCTGCGATCTTCAAGTACCAGAACGGCTACGGGTGGACATCGATCAACAAACAATAGATATACACTTACCATCAGATATCCAATATGCTTGCCAGTTTTGGGTGTATCACCTGAAGGAATGTGGAAATGTTATATATGATAAAGACCAGGTTTATAACTTTCTCAAGTGCTATTTCCTCCACTGGCTCGAGGCTCTAAGCCTTATAAGAAGGATATCAGAGAGTATTAGTATGATTAACGACTTGATTGCTATGGTAGATGTAAGTTGCCTATGAGTACTGAAGCTAAGTATTTGCTAAATGAAAATCATTTAGTTAAGTGCAGGTATTAAAGTATCTGCGCTTCTTTATGATGCGAAGCGGTTTATTCTTACGTACCTCTCAATAGCCGAATCATCGCCCCTCCAGCTCTATTCTGCCGCACTTATCTTCTCACCCAAGGATAGTATTATCCGGAATCTATATCAGAAATATATACCAAATTGGATTTCCCAGCAACCAAAAGTGGAGTCGGGCTGGAATAAGGTTTTGCAGACACTCGAGGGGCATAGCGACTGGGTTAACTCAGTAGCCTTTTCGCACGACTCAAAGCTGCTAGTATCGACGTCGGACGATCACACCATCAAGATCTGGGATGCAACTACAGGCTCACTACAGCAGACGCTCGAGGGGCATAGTAGTTCAGTTCGTTCAGTAGCCTTTTCGCATAACTCAAAGCTGCTAGCATCAGCATCAAGCGACAAGACTATCAAAGTCTGGGATACAGCTACAGGGTCGCTACAGCAGACGCTCGAGGGGCATAGTGATCGGGTTCGTTCAGTAGCCTTTTCGCACGACTCAAAGCTACTAGCATCAGCATCAAGCGATGGGACTATCAAAGTCTGGGATACAGCTACAGGGTCGCTACAGCAGACACTCGAGGGGCATAATAGTTCGGTTAACTCAGTAGCCTTTTCACATAACTCAAAGCTGCTAGTGTCAGCATCAAGCGACAAGACTATCAAGATATGGGATACAGCTACAGGCTCACTGCAGCAGACGTTCGAGGTACATAGTGGTTCGGTTCGTTCAGTAGCCTTTTCGCATAACTCAAAGCTGCTAGTGTCAGCATCATTCGACAAGACTATCAAGATCTGGGATACAGCTACAGGCTTACTGCAGCAGACGTTCGAGGTATATAGTAGTTCGGTTAACTCAGTAGCCTTTTCGTACGACTCAAAGCTGCTAGCGTCAGCATCATTCGACAAGACTATCAAGGTCTGGGATACAGCTACAGGCTCGTTGCACCAGACGCTCGAGGGGCATAGTAGTTCTGTTAACTCAGTAACCTTTTCGCACGACTCAAAGCTACTAGCGTCAGCATCATACGACGAGACTATCAAGGTCTGGGATACAGCTACAGGCTCGTTGCAGCAGACGCTCGATGGGCATAGTGGTTCGGTTCGTTCAGTAGCCTTTTCGCACGACTTAAAACTACTAGCATCAGCATCATACGACGAGACTATCAAGGTCTGGGATACAGCTACAGGCTCGTTGCAGCAGACGCTCGAGGGGCATAGTAGTTCTGTTAACTCAGTAGCCTTTTCGCATAACTCAAAGCTGCTAGTGTCAGCATCATTCGACAAGACTATCAAGGTCTGGGATACAGCTATAGGCACGCTATAGCAGACTATTAAAGCTAACAATTATATCTCGAAAATGGTATTTGATAGTATAGACTCGAGCCTCATCACCAACATCGGCCGTGTTAAAATAGAAACAACTACTTTGTCTAATTTCTCACTGGAGGGAAATGGTAAAAGCGATCGCGAAGGATTAGGTATCAGCAAGTTGTGGATTACATGGAATGGAGAACATTTGCTTTGGTTACCACCCGACTACCGAAGTATTTGTTCTGATATTTCGTTATCATGTTCGACAATCGCTCTCGGATGTCGATCTGGAAAGGTATTAGTGGTTGGATTCTCATTAGCCAACTTACGCAATTATTACTTGCATAGCTCGATTTAAATAAATTGTATTGTATTCTTAATGATGATTATTATTTCTTTCTTTCTTTCATTAAACTGAATCAGAAGAAAAGTATAGGAATTCCAATATTCATATATTGGGATGTATAAGTTGAAAGCTTTGGGCCAGTATAGCTCAACAATGGTACTTACAGCATCCAATAGTAAGGCTGCTCGCGAGAAACGAGGACTTCCGCAGCAAGTACCTCGTTTGACAGTACTGATGTAGATAAGACCGTAACAAAAGAGGATCTATTTCAAGGCTCGATAGGCTATGTTTACCAATTCAACGCTTGTTATAAATGATGATTCTCTGAAATATATAGCTCGATAGGGAACGGTTACTTTAGCTTCAAGCAACTCGGAATCCGCCTACACATCAATATTTGGTATAACTTTGTATAAGTCGTATACTGTGGCTATTTTTGAACATTTGGGACCTTTCCACCTAGAAAATTACCTTCCTAGCGTCGCCTTCGTGTCTAACAACTACAAAAGCATTGGATTAGTGATACATTTTCTGATTGTATCCGCGAAGTATATTTGACGTCGAATAATATCGATTCAAGTATTATGAGAAAGACTGTGGTGGATATAGTGACTCTATATAGACAAGAATTGGTCCAGAAACAGCCTTTTCAGGAGCTTATTCGAGGGTAGGGGACTTTGCAGTTGATCTTGTACTGACAATGGCGAAACAATAATACACGGTGTTAATTATGATCAAATCAGTGTAAGCTAATGATCGTGGCCTAACGAACAGGAAGTTGGCTTGGAAGTTTGATTGCCGTTTTATGGGACAGTTAGATTTTGGAAGGTGGAGAGAAGTGTCAGGGACTGTGGGAGAGTGAGGGGAAGTTTCGGCATATGGATGAGAAATATGATATGGGCTCTTGGTAGTAGAATGATTTTGATTATAGAATCTTGGGGTACTGGAGAGTTCTACTTCACTGACAAGATACATATTGTCCATTAAAGAAAAGCCTGGTCTTCCGGGGGAATCCATCTCTCCTATGGTGGCCGCTCAGGATAAGATGAGCTTACATAATAATGAGGTCTTTTTAAAGAAGATATATACTTTAGTTGAAGATTTATTCAGGCTCGTAATTATTTTGTGTTCAATGATTCTATGACTCGCAGTGAAACTTGAGAAGATATAGACTAATTTCTTTTCGATTGATGTTAAGTCATATATATATATTATTATTTACAGTACTGCTGTCACATTCACAAGCTACTTTGTAGAAATACTAACTTGTAGGTGATAAAGCTATTTACTATCGGCTCTATTTCTTTGGTTTCTTCATCAATTCATCCTCAACTCTCTGAGATAATGAGGTATCGGGGGTAAGTTCTCCTGAACCAATACGATATGATAGACAGTCAGCTTCCTTCAAAGATATGGTATTATAACTTGTTCAACACAGAACTTTGATAGCAATCAAGGTTCAATTCTATGAAAGTCAAAAGTGATCACGATTTTATATAACCTCTTTCTTCAATTTGGGATTTACAAATGCAATGAACTCAACTAAGATCCACTTTATGCCAATTGTTCACATCAGACGCTATAAACTCGAAAAGATGTTGAACAAACTCACCACCCTCTTTTAAAAGATCTTTAAATCCTTCATCACCAGACAAAAGTGTCGCCTTTGTAGCTACATACTGGCATACTAACTTCCTCAACCGTTGATCCAACCCTCCCCCTCCACACTTCTCAGAATACACATATCTTACAAGATCGACAACATCTTCAGCATTCTCTCTGTAAAACTGAAACACACACAAAGTTTGATGAAGCTTAAATAAAGCTAAGTCTTTCAATGAATCAATACAGTGAAGATCTCCAAGGATATATAATGAAGCATGGCCAATAAATACTTTTGAATAGCTGAGGTTTGGATCAAAGACTTTGGCGGGAATGCAACTTTCCTCGTAATTATTATGTGGCGGCGCCGGGAAGGACAGTTTCTGGAAGTATTCATCTTTTTGAGTGATTAAAATAGGTTCCAGCTCTGGTTCAATATCTCTTCTTCCCTTTCCTTTTTTCTTTTTATCTTTTTTACTAAGGCCCCACATAGGTACTGCTTCCTCATGCTCAGAAACAGGCTCGGCAACAGGGTCAATATTTCCAAATGAGCCCCGTGTCGATTCGAACGTAGAGAATGGATTAGGTTGAGGCACCAAAGACGTCGATCCGAACACGGAGAAAGGTCGAGATTGGGGGAGTGTAGCAGCCACATGCTTTTTCGCAGGTATATGTCGACTGGGCACCGGTACTGGCGCCGGCACCAAGGACGTCGATTCGAACACGGAGAAAGGTCGAGATTGGGGGAGTGTAGCAGCCACATGCTTTTTCGCAGGTATATTTCGACTGGGCACCGGTGCTGGCGCCGGCACTGAATAATCGCCAGTATACGCGAATTGCGCAAACCGCTCGAACGTCTCTTTGCTCACATCATCCTATATTGCACATCCGACTTGGGATTCTCGAAAATCCCCTTTTGAAAGTAGTACATAAAGTGAATTGGAGCATTGCGAAATTGCTTCCTTGTGAACAAAGAATTCCGTTTGATTATCATCAACATTTTTTCCCACAACGAATTTGAAAATTCGTGAATTAATGATTCTGCAAAGTATTAGCATTTATAACAGAAAATGAATTTGAAGATATATACTTTTGAAATGAGGCCGGCATCTTGGGTTGAGGTCCTCTGAATTATTCAATAATTTCTTTAAAGAAGCAGGAAACGATATTTATCCAGCTTAACAATATTGATAAAAGACCCCGATGACGGTTATGATCTGAAGTTGGAAACTGGTGTAGTGTGTTGGCATTGCAGATACAAGATAATCATTCAACCAATCAGAGCCTTTGGGAAGTTGATGCTAATTTTTGTATCATCAGGAGGTGATAACTTATTGACCACTGCAATAAACCGGATTTTGTGCACTTTAAATAAGTACTCAAGTTATAGTAAGAATTTAAAAAAATTCTCAGTCCAATATTTGAACTATAAAGACGTTAAGACTTAAGCTTGAGATTGATATCTCAAAAACTAAGTATTTAAGAATTATTTGAAGTTGTCAAACTTGGTGAGATTTTGAGGGTTTGAGTCAGTGAGCAATGAGTAATGCATTTTAATCATATTTTGAGGGAACTACTTCGAGAATCAGGAACGGGGACTATGAATTCTGGATTGCTGATCTATGAATGCGGGGTAAAATGAGGCTGATGTATCGTGGCTACAAAAGCTATGACAATAAAGCAGGCCGGAATTAAACGACGCCGGTCGCATTTGTGTGTTCCCGCTTTTGCCTTGATCGTCTCCGTTAGCATAGGCTCAAAACCCTAATCGTGGGGCACCCACGATTATCCCTACACTGGACTTGGTGTCGTGTTCCTTCACCCAAAAAATAAGGTGCGGTCCGAGCTTGGGGGACCGGTATCGTTGTTTTGATTTCTCCGGTGCCTGGCAGCATGATGCTGAAAAAATCAGTAAAAGTAAACAGTGTTATCTGCTTCTCTATATATAGCTCATATACGTCCTTTGTTGTCGCAGACTCCCGTCAAGGCTGGTATCGTTTTTGATGGGGCAAAATTGCTTCCGAGCTTTTTTAGTGCTGTGTCGTTTTCACTAGTCTGGTGTCGTTCTTTGAAGAAAGACCACAAAGCTCTGGTGTAGTTTACCAAGCTCCTTATAGTTTAGTGCTTTTTGTGTTTAGTCTGGTGTCATTTACCGGAACCTGATAGCTGAGGCTACAAGATCCCCGGTGCCGTTTTCTCTACCCCGCAAACCAAGGTGATATTGAAGCCTCCACCCCACATTCACTGCTCGCCGAGCACAGTATATTACTAAGCAGCTATACATAAGCAATGGTGGATGTCAGAACTCCGTGCGCACGGACCGTAAGCGGTAACAGAATCATCATGGTAACAACTTATATTTAATTTAATAATAAATCTAAACTACCACTTATTGCCTCGAATAGGACCTCCTTTTGATCGTACGAGCTCGGTGCATCTTCTAGGCATATCACAAATGCGGTGGCGGATCTCCGCCATAGTGATTTTGTCCCATTCTTCTTGTAAGGCCTGTTTCATCTCCTCCTCAGAATCGAAGATTCTTTTCCGTAGCCTTTGTTTAATAATAGCCCAAATACCTTCTATAGGATTAAGATCAGGGCTCTGAGCGGGATGGCGGAGGTTTTTAATATTATAGGCCCTCTTATATTCCTCTGCCAGGCCTGCTTTCCGTATGCCATGTGATGGGTCGCCGTCTTCTAAGAGATACTATTGTTTATCATCGATTTTACGCATCTTCTCGATGGCATCAATGTAGACAAGTAGCAGGTTCTCCATATAGTACTTTTGAGTTATTGAATTGCCCTGAACCTTGACCTCCCGGGCATGAGGTTTGGATACCTCCCATTCCATCAGGCGATGTTGATACTCCTCTTCTGTTTCAGTCGTAGGGCGTCGACGAGGCTTCGGGGGTATAGGAGGCTGCTCGATTTTGTCCTCTTCATCATTGTAGAACCTCAGTTTCTCTGCTTTCCCCCACCAACTGATCCAAGCAGCAATATGGAATCGGACCCCTTTGAGTGGAGGCCTCTCTTCGATATTCTCTGGCCTATCGCGAGTTCCTTGCTCTCGCAATACTCTGCCTTGACCCTGTGCATTAGGATCGACGTGTGCCTCATCCGTAAATACTATCTGGTCCCAAAAGCCGAACACTTCGTCGTACAAATGTTCGTTCCCATAAATCGTCCGATCTTCATGATTTTTGGGTGAAATAACCTTCTTTATAAAGGCACAAAGATATCTCCCACTCTTCTTAGTATGCTCCTTGAGTTTCCGCTGTAGTTGCCGCTTCTTAACTGGGATTTTGTGGTATTCGATTTGAGCATCAAGTGGCTGTTTACGGACAGGGTTTTTGGACGGAGAAACCAACATCTTACATGTTGATTTAGTAACTCTAGAGTTGCGCCCAAGTACTTTCGACCTTGCCTGTGTATACCGCTTTGCTTCTTCACCCATATCCAGGTATTGTTGCCGCCATTTCCGTACCGTCGACTCTGCAATGCAACATTCCTTCGCTATCGTACGAACAGCTTTAGTATTCCCCTCGCGCGCCAAGGCATTGAAGAATTGGGTTCTCCTTGGAGTCTTAGCTTCCTTGCCTTATAGAGGAGTAGGAGAAGGGGTTCTAAAGGGTCTCAAACGTGTTGGTGGTGCCATGGGTGTAGTTGATGATGATAAACTCGTTAATTGTTAAAATGATGATATCTACGCTTATGGCCCGTGCGCACGGAATAATGACACCCACTATTGTAAGCATATGGAAAAGTTGTTGCCAGGAAGAGCGTACTACATCGGGAGAGCTGCCAGGAAAATCAGTCGCTAGAAAAGTGTACTCCCAGGCACAGGTCAGTCGCCAATTCTACTCGTCGTCGCCCACAAGCAACCAACCCCCTGTTCTCCAAGCAAACAACTCCTGCTCCACGGGATTTGCGACTGGTCTACTGTCATTTCTTTTAACTACTGTCACTATTGAATTGACATTGCCATTACTGGGCATTTGGCCTTATTTGCTGTCATTCGTACACATGTCGCTGTTATTCAGTAGCATTTATATTCGCTCTCCTTGCTTTCCGGGAACGACACTTGATTTCCGCGAGTTAACTTCACCAAAAAAGCAAACTCTCCAAGACCTCGACAAGTGCCTAAGATATAATCACACTAGTCTTGCCTCCTCTCTTCGCTCCCCTACCCCCATACTATACCAGGGTCATTACGGATTCTTTGCAATCAACCATGACTACATCTTTATAATCGATAACAAGGTGATACTCATGATCCAGTACCATAAGTCCCTAGCTTACTTTGACTCCCCTAAGGTGATCCCACGCTTCCTACCAGCGGAAATAAGGCAAGTGGTAGTAATATATGTAGTCTATATCTGGCCGCTGATCGATCGCTGGGAAGCCGACTATTGGGTGCTGTACGACCAGATATATATACCCAGCGATTTCATTTGGCACAGGAAGACCAAGCCGTGGAAAAGCAGCCAGCTATCATATGGAATTACCAAGAAGACTAAGCACTATATTATATGGACCATCAACTTACACTGCAGAACTAGCGGTATATCACTATCGCTATCAGTAAGAAGTGTGCGTATGAGTAAGGAGCCGCGAGGGCCGACTTCGAGGACATGGACGACATAGACGACATGGACGACATGGACGAGGTGCCCGACGACCTGGCAACTAGCTAGCTTTGCCGAGGATGGTGAAGCGGCCGAAGGTGTTGCCCTTAGCGAAGCCGCTGGCCCTGGACATGGGCGCCAAGGACCAGCTGATTTTGAAGGCACTTCGAGCTATTCTGTATGATTATCGTGCTTAGTTCTATACCTTGTAGCAGGAGGAGGTCGTACAGTTCGCAGTACCTAAATAGAGCCTGCTCGTCGCGGTGCTGCTGGTGGGGGATAGGAAGGGGAGGACACCCCAGAAGCGAAGAAGATTCTACAGGCCTGAACAAACAGGTAGCAGGTGACACCTCGAACAGAGTGGGACCAGATCCATCGACCGCCTGACAAGGGGATCCTCAAGCTACACTCGAAGCTTCGTAAAGCAGAGGGCGCAGTGCTAATTCATATGAGAACAGGCCGCACAGGGCTTGCACACTTCCTACACAAAGCCAAAGTCCCAGGATGGGACTCCGGCATATGCGAGTACAGGCAAGCACTGGAAACCCCGAGGCATGTATTGCTCTATTGCCCGAGGGAAAGGGAACGCCGTACAGATTAGGAGAGAGCGCCGACTTCGTACGACTTCTCGACACCCCGGAGGGAGCAGATGTGGCCAGCAGGTGGATAATCCATTCAGGAAAACTAAGTCAGTTTCAGGTTACCAATTATCTTTTGTACGAATAGTCTCGTACGAAGCCGGTGAGCATTTGAAGGTAGCGTGTAAATAATAATTTCATTTGAATAGTGAGGCAGGTTTTCTTCCAGGCCTAGGCCATGGTTTCCTACCTAGGATTACAGGAGTTCTACATAGCCTTAGCTAGTGTAGCGTAAGAATAAATCAATCAATCATCCATTTGTATGGGAAAAGTCGAACTTTGGGGTAAAATCACAAGGTGAGCGATGAGCGATGGCCACATCTCTTACAAGGAGCTCGTTATGTTAAAAGGTATAATGGTAATTGACGTGATTGTACTCTTACAGCACTAAAGAGTGGGAAAAGCCTCTAATTTCCTGAGAGCATGACGAGGAACGAGTGTATAGAGAAGGGGCTTTAGAGCGGCGAAGAAAATGTTGAAAAGCATTGTTTTCAACAGCATATGGATAAGAGCCACCTGTTTGAATATATGCCTCAAGCATCTGTACAAGTATGATAAGATGTAGATTCTAGCTAATCAGTCTTTTTCAATCAAGGAAAATCAACAATCTCATAATCCATCATTTACAACAAGAACAGCCAGAAATTTCAACTCCAGAAACACCAATCCCTAGCTCAACAATTTCAGCCCGCCAAACCCCATATCTTTCATCTCTTCCTGCACATACTCTATCACACGCTTGAAAGTTCCCTTTCCTCCCTCACAAGCACCACTCTCAAGATGCTGTGCTAACCCACTCACAGTCGAGAACTGTCTGACAACCTTCTTCTTATTCCCCTCGCCCATCAAGGCACGTGGACAATTGAATAATATATCATCGGGTATTGATAAGGGCAAGGATATGGATGCCTGAGTATGGACGCTCGACAACAGATGTTGCTGAAGTGCGCTAGGCTCGAATGTGCGAGTACGGGACGGAGGGCAGAGAGGGCATTTATAGCCACTCCGAGTACGAGGCTGGAGGGTAAGCATAGAGTGGAATCTCGTACCAGTTGAGTGAGTGGAAGTAGGTGTGAGAATTGCAGAGGATGGATAGGAGTCGTGGAATTCGGTTGAGGCTGGGGTAAGTATCGGACTCCGAGTCTGCGATATCGAGGATGCAGATTGGTTGTCCTCTAGCGGCCACTGTGCTGTAACCCCTCCTGAGGTTATTATCCGTCCTCTATCATTCGCTACAATAGCTGCATTCAGTTCCATCTTTGTTATTCCTGACTTACATCTTCCACTTTCCAAATGATGCAATTGCGCCGACGGACAATTAAATCGCTTCTTGCACTTCACATCTGCTACACATTTGATGTCGCTTAGCGGATTGTGTCGTACCGATTTTAGATGCTGGTGTAGTGCACCCTGAGTCTTAAAAGTCCTTTTGCACTTCTTGCAATTCGTTTGTTGATCATCCTCTTCTTGTTGTTCTACTTTCTTTTTCTTTTTCTTCAAATTGCCCCCTTTCCCTGGTTTGTGTACCTTGCTATAACGAAGATGATCTGCGAGTGCTGTTTCATTTTTAAAATCACGCTCGCAGTCGCAGCACCGGAATTGTGTTGCAGAAAATAGCGTCGTCGTTGAAAGAGAAACGTACGATTGCATATGTAATGTGTATAGCTGTTCTACAGAAGCGAGGATATCGCAGTTGTAATAATAGGTATACAGATTTTCACGTTGATAGGTTTCAAGGGATAGTTTCTCTGCGAAGCGCTGCTTGCATTCAGGACAGGTGTATCTGTCGATGGGGGATAGATAGGCTTCGAATAATGCCTTATAACGAATAGATAGATTGAATTGAGGACAAGGAGCAGTGCTTGGTGTATTTTGACTGTTGATCAGAGAGGGATATAATGGAGATTATTCGATGTATAGCAGTTAGGAAAGTGGATGAAAAAGGGAAATGGATATACAGCTTAGATATAGCATGATTGCGGGGTAAGCGACTGTCTATACCTGTTATCTGTCGGTCTGATTGACGCAAGGGCGCATTTGGCGACCCATCTCCGATCCTCTCTCGGATTCCTCCATATCACCCCACCTAAAACCAAACCCCATGACTTAATTCAGCAGTATAGCTAATTAGCACAGGGCTTAGCAGATTCTGAATTGCTCTCCACCAAAGCTACTTTTGCAGATACGGACTAGTTCGAAAAGGTAGCTGCCCAAAAACTGATCGGTCGCTATACAGTCTTGGGGAACATCACACCACTAATCCAGATTAACTTTCAATTCATACATATGATAAAAAACTTTACAGCCTAGTTGCTTTACAACACCGCAAAATGGCGTTTCTGTATTGCATAGGACTAATAATGGAGCTGAATTGACATATCGAGAATCTCTATTTCTCTCTAAAGAACATATCATATTTAAAATTAGGAAAAAATGCTACAGTAGCGTGACTTTCATAATGCAATAGTCTAGTCGTGAAACTTAGCCATTTAGACAACACTCCAGTTGCTTTAAATCAACTTTTTTATTTGGTGCAATCTAATAGTTACCTAACAAAATCATATGCGGGAGTTGTTACTGTCGCTTTTGCAGCTAATATGTACTACTAAAGTATTTATTATTATTGTTGAGATTATGGGGTCAAATAGGCAGCAATGTGTTACGTCCTTGCATTCTGAGTCACGTGGAAGTGGTCAGGTCTATTCTAGTTGGCAGGCAAGTTGTCGTAAGGTTTATTGTTGAAGCCTTCGAGTAGGGATTCGAATGTAAATGACAATTTTGCAATTGGTAATTATAAATATACTAAATACAATAATTATTTGAGTTGAACACGAAGCTCCGTATACTAAGGAAATTCTTCCACTTATATAGACCTTCGTTCTCAGGAGCTCGAGGAGCCCTCAGGATCTGTTCGCTCTCTCTGGATCATGTGACTTTCAACATGGGGGGTTCTACTGTGATTGGTTTAAGCAATCTCTGAGCCTAAGGTTCCCGTAGTCATATGTTCCGTTACCTGTTGTAACAATATGTTCGATACAAGTTTGAATTAGATGTTTTGGACACTTTGGTCAGCTATATAAGCACTTTGCGCTGAGATCATCTGGATGGAAGAGAGACCCAGACCCTATTAACAAGTTTCCAGAATACTTCTTCGAATTCTTAATGTTATCGATCCTACTGCTCTCTGCGGGCAGTATCCACGTTATTAGATAATCTGACACCATCAGCACGGTATTCATCAATCTTTATCTAGCTCTAACGGAAATATAGGTCAGGCGCTATACTGTAACAGTAAAAGTCGAAATCGGCGTCAGTTTAAGCACTCAAAATTTTGATCCATATTTAATACTTGGTCTCAAGGTTAAATAAGTGTATCTGAGGTGCACGTCCCATCTCAACTACAATTCACATTTTGGTACGCAACCCTATCAAAATATATCGACATTCAATTATGGGATAAACTATATATAATCTACATCATGATACTCGCCTTGGGTTGGGGATTCCGAATATATCAATTATATTGTCGTCTGATATATGGTACACAGGTAAAAATCTAACCCTAAAACGGAACCACGCCGTGATACCATTTCACCCCCGGACGGGTCACACCTTATTTTCACCATACAAAAAAAAACGGAATCACGCTATGATTCCAAAGGAATAATGTTAGGAATAATGTTAGGTGTCGGAATGAGATTCAATGGACTACGGGAGAGATTACAGGAAACAACAAATTGTACGGCATGGGCCTACATGAGGGTATTCAGAGAATTAGCTAGTTCCATGTAGTACAGGAGAGCAGGTCTATATAGTCTTCGCTCCTGGCCCTTAGTTTAGAGGAATCAGACTCACCTGAACCAAGCATATGTGAGATGTAGAATCGCATGCATTATTACTCACTAAATGGGTCATAAGGACCTTTAAGTATGCCATCTAAACAGGCAATTAATCGGTCCTTTTACTGGGCGCAGCAAAACTAATTAAATGATTCAATGATAAAGAAATGAGGCCATCTAGAAAATCTGGTGAAGCATTCAATGATTCACAGAACAACTGTGTCTATTGTAGAACAACTATGTCGATTGTAGAACAGCTATGTCTGTTATGGAACTACTGTGCTTAAGTAGAGAAACAAAACAATTCTCGCAGTTATATAACATGTGTTCCCCTTCCGATATTCCTGTTTCTTATTCCTATTCATTATTCTTCCCAGCCCCGCAACAATCAAATTCCCGAGAACTTGTCTTTCACCATGGAAATCCCCTTAGAGCACCTCAATCACAAAATTCCATCAGTCAGTGAGACTGCTCACGAACAGCGAACCAACGAAATCCAGCCTGCTAAGATGTCTGAACTTCCTAAATCTTCCGATCCGATCAATCCAGTCGAGGGTAGTGCGAATGAGGGCGGAGAGAACATGGAAACAGAAAGCAACAAGAATAATGAGAGTAACAACAAACAGACCTTGTCAACTAGTGGCCATGCTGGAAGTGATGCTCCCATTGAGCCTGGAGAAGGTACTCCCATTGCAAGCATGTGTAATACTCCCGCTATGAGGGGAGGATCTATTCCCATCACAGGCGCAAACAGTAGCCTAGCCCCCAGTTCTGACGCCGACTGCGCCGACTGCGCCAAATGCTGCCTCGGGTGCTGCACTATTTCGTGCGGCTGTTTGTGCTTGCCCATTGCTTGCATCTACGATACCGTCTTGGCTATTGTCTATTGTCCTATCAGTACGCAGCTGTTGTGTTGTCTCTTCTGTTGCGACAACTGACACTGAAAGTGCTAGTATCTGTTCAGTCTGTTGAGATGTGGTGTCTCCAGGGACTGGTATACATATTCTCATGGACTAGAATATAATTAACAAAATAAATTTTTCATTCACTAAGATACCCCGACCCTTCGTATTGTGATTCTCCCGCCCTTTGTATTATGATTCGGCACCCTTCATACATATCTGTGGGGCAGTATATAACAGTTGGTGATAACACGCAGTTCTGCGGCGTACACAAACTTACATATAAAGACCACGGATCACCCAATAATCTAAACACCATAAATCCAAACATAACCCTCGTCGTGCAATAACATCCTTTTCATGCAATATGACCAATCCCACCAAAACAGACTGGAGTCTTTCCTCCGGACACGGCTACATCCTCCAACGCACCAACAGTCACCTCTCCTCTTGCCGTCTCAACCTGCAACACTACCTCTGGAAAGACACTCTCAAATTCAGCATCCATCCCTCCGTAACTATTGACCTACCTCCCAACCCTCTCATCGCCGACATCGCCACCGGCACCGGCGCCTGGCTTCTCGACGTCGCGCGAGATCTCCCCAACGCACAGCTCCACGGCTTCGACAACGATCTCGATCAGGCGCCTCACAAAAACTGGCTTCCTTCTAATGTAGAAATCAAGTATTGGAATGTCTTCGACGACGTAACAGATGAAATGCTCAGGAAATACGATCTCGTTCACGTGCGCTTGCTAGTTCTGGTTCTAGACGGGGGTTCTCAAGCGAACTCCTTCGTGCAGAAAGTCATGAAGATGCTAAAGCCAGGCGGGTGTATCCAGTGGAACGAGCTCAATTGCCTAGATATGACTGTCAAGAAAGCATCTCCCGAGATCCAAGCCCCGGCGCTTGAGCAAATTAGGGAGGAATCTTGGGCGGATGGGAGGTATGATTGGACGGTGCGGATTCCGGATGTTTTGAAGGAAGAGAGGTTTGAGAATTTGAACGGGCATTTGTATGGAGATGAAGTTGGATTGGCCAGAGCTTTTAATGAACAGCATTTGTTGACGATGGATGAATTTGCGAGGAGTTTGGCGAGGTTGAGGAAGGNGGAGGCGGCGGNGACTTTTTGGGGGCTGATTGAGGAGGGGGCGAAGGAGGCGGTGCGGGGCGCAGCATTGTGTATTCCGAGAATTGTCAGTTGGGGGAGAAAGTCGTTGTAATTGCGAATATGTGTTACCTGTGAGCAGAAGCCTTCAAAGGTTAGGTGTTGAAAATATTATCTGACATGAACTACAGGTAGATACTGCAAGCGGCTAGCTGCGTGAGAATGTTTGATATTATTCATTGTAAGCACTGAGCAGTATTATCTCCATCGCATCTGGCTCGGATGGAATAGTAATGGAACGCCAGTGACTGCATGCAGAGGTCGGCGATCCATCTGGTTATGGACCCTTTTGATTATCCAAACTTATCGCACTGGCTGTTGATGTCATACGTCTAAGGAGCCTTCTGGGCGGTCGCGAGAGGCTGATGGTGATGATTGAGCAATCAAATTGAGCTAGTCCCCATCAATAGCTAGAAACTGATAGGCCAGTATCGCAAAATGATAGGAAACGAGGAAGTTGGTGGTTTTTGGATGAAGAGCGATAAACTACATTGGATTTCTACGAGGTGTCGTCTACTTTTGAGCACTTGCTGATTGTCTGAATGAATAGCTTAGAATGTACTCACAAACTTGCTTTGACGCTTGGCTTCATGAGTTGTATCAGATTATCTATCGCGGCTAAGATCAACAAGATTCCTTGTCTACTGAACGAAGAAGATGCCGAACGACAAATTGTATACATGTAGTCGTGAATGAAAATGATACCGACTTCTTGCATACTACGTTTCAAAATCTCTCAACTCCTAATCTGCTCGAATGGTGGTAGTGGACTGACAAGTGATACACAGAGATGACTGGGTAGCTGATCATGATACAACTAGATAATCCTTAGAACCCGAAAACGGCAAGGTAATGAATGTCTGATTTTCATGCACATCCCGAGGAATATCGCTGAAATCAAAAAAAAAAATATCAACCAGGAGTGAGGAAGCGTTCAAAATATATATTGCTTTATGCATATTAAAACATGTAATGATGATGGCGGGTTGTTCTAAGTATCACCGCTCATATACTTTGGTTAATGCTGATATCTTATCAGAGCTCCATTCGCGCTATTCAATCCATATACTGGCCGAAACATGACTGCCGGCGGAAAATTCGGGGTATATACAAAATCATGACTCCATGCTGGAATGCGATCCACGTAAGATACTTAGACCAACGTGTGGTCCCGTCCAGGGAACAGTTTGAACTCCAATCCATCCAGTAATGACCGACTCTCGAGTGGATCATGGTAAATGTCGCTTATTTCCAGGCTCCTCCCAACAACAAGCTGTGGGGTGTTCTGTATATATCGGAATTCATAATCATCCTCTGTATATCCAAGATACTTCATATGTAGTACCAACCAGCCACTCCATAAACCAAATTATTTATCCCACGACCCATCATTCATATTCATTTCCTTTGAAAATGATCATTTCCCGCCCAACCTCTGTCAGTTCATATCAATTTCTACCAGGAAGTTCATGATGAACGTAATCGGAAGTAGGCAGCTCTGTGACCGGAGCGTACATTTCATGCCTGGTATGAGTATAAACTGTCGGTGACTTATAGTCTGGAGTGTATGCCTCGGGAGCTTTAAGGTCTCGATCCGAGTGCAACACCGGCATATGGTTTTCTGTGTTTTGAGCTCGTCTCCTGCGCCAGTAGAAGAATGCCGCTAACGCGAGAATAAACACACAGCCTAATGCGACTACAATCCCAATGGCCGCCTTGACTCCGGTGCTGAGACCCCCCGAAGCTTTGCTTGCGGTAGCGGGGGTGCTTGAAGAGGATGCAGACTCGGGAGTGCCATTAGCGCTCGACTTCGGCGTTGCTGTTCCAGTGGTTGATGCTTCTGTGGTAGATTTGGATGTAGATGTTCCCGTCGATGTTCCCGTCGTAGATGGTTCCGTAGTAGATGGTTCTGTCGTAGATGGTTCTATCGTAGATGTGCTTGACGATGTAGTCGTACTGCTAGTTGCGGGTTGCTCAAGACCAACTGTCATGGGTGTCGGTCGTGCGCTTGGATTCACAGCAAATTGTGGACTATTTCTTCCTTTCCCCCCGACATTGTCTGGCTTTAAATCAAACCAGCAAGGCGATCCTCCCACCCAATCGATTTGCATGAGTTTTGAGGCATTGTACGGTAGAGCGGTTGTCTTTTCCTCTGTACATAAAAGATTAAAGTCAGCCTCCAACTCTCCACATATTTATAAATGCTTGCAGTAGACATACCTGTGATTAAAGCAGCAGTGATATCCGAGGCATTGGTGCAGAACACCCACATCTGGGGTGAGGGAAATCCTGAGGTATATGTTACGTTCACTATGTCCATATAGTGCAATGTAAGGTCCTCAGTTGGATAGAGAAATTCAACACTGTTGATGCTATCCGCCGCGACATGCCCAACCAATTCGCGGATGCACGTGAGTGCGAAGAGGCACTGCCTTAAACGGACCATCCTTCCAAACTTCGATGAGCAGCCGTGAACTTCGAAACAATAAGGTCAAAAAGTCGTCAAGAAAAGAAAACCTCCATGACGGTATATGTGGACTTTATCAACGGCGTTCGACAAGCGCCATAGTGAATACCGAGTGGAGCAATCAAATCCCTTAGTCTAATTGAAGACGCCATGCTTCAGACCTTGGACCTCGTGTCTAAAATTATGGAGTTACGATCCCTTTTGACTTTTTCGGGTGAGAATTTACGTGAAGCACTGCCCCTGGCCCCATGTAAGATTACATTCCGCGATATGTCACCCTCCATTGGTAATTTGGTACACTTGTGCCAGGTCACCACATGTAAGTGGAGCACTGTTATTTTGTAGCGAGATTGTCCATGCTCTGTGATTTGCGGAGGGAAAGTGGCACCCTAATCAGCTTACTTTGAACGATTTCGGCATCGTTTCAGGGCGTTGCACAAATGCTACTCTGCCTCCATCTGGTGGTATATATGACAACTGATAACCCGGATGATCATTTGAGTCTCTACACAGGGAGTATCGCCATCAGCTTGCTGCCAAAAGGGGTCGTATTTGACCAAATCTGTGATGTAAAACAGAAGAACTACAAACTGTATTCATCGAAACCTCTCTGTACTTAGCAAATTTCTATTGAGTGGAGCCCTGCGATTTTCCCTGGCGGCTGGTACCGTTCGTCCAGGGGCATCCCACTCTTGGCAGGTCATACTGGAATTTGGAAAGCGAGATTATCGACGTCCGTACTGTACCCCCCGTGTACCTTACCGCCAGCAAATCCGAAAAAAGATCGTTGTAGATCGTTCTTTGTGCAGAACAGAGCTGAATGGCTAGCAAGGATAACCCTAATAGCCAGAATACCAATGAATACCCAGGAATGCCCAGATAATGAGCGCCGATGACTAAAGAGAAAAGCATTGCGATTGAAGCAAATGCAACACTGCTGTGTCTTTATGCTCTCTGCTTTCTACGTTGCGAAGATTGACTACTTCGTAGATGGCTATACCTGACGAAGCGAGAATGTCTCTCAAAATTACCGCTGTGTGTAGGACGGCCTATTTCTTTGGCTGTGGAACATCTGTGGTATTTGTCAATCGTTACCGCATTGGCCAGCGACTGATCCCTTGCAACGTACGCTAAATCCCCATTCTAACCCGCTCCTTAGGTGGAGAGGGAGCAAAAATCGCCTCATGTTGGATGTGGTCTGGACAATTTCAAATGCGTTGGTCAAGCGTCAAGTACACGAGACCTGGGGTCGGTCTACTACTATCCCTACCCATGAATAAATGTTAAA